>CM014101.1:21324623-21427123 GCA_004119915.2 Collichthys lucidus | reverse complement strand
TCATCACTTTTAAAACACACTTCCATCGGTGTGAAACTTTTTATATTTATATATTTTTTTATATATATCCTCCTCCTCCTCCTTCTTCTTCTTGTCCTTCCTCCACGACTGAAAGAAACAGAGACCGTCTCTCCAAACTGTCAGCTCCCCGCCACCCCAGATGCCATATTTAGGATACAAATGTGAGGAGATGACAGCGTTGTAAAATGGTGCCCGTGCTGAGATTATAATTAACATTTCCAACCTACATCACTCTCCCTCCCACTTTTCTCCTCTGCTTCTGCCCCCCCCCCTCTTCCTTTCCTTTCTTTCTCCCTTTCTTTTTTTTAATTCACCCACTCCTGTACAATAAACGGGGGAGAGAGAGAGAGAGAAATGCAAGAGGGAGAAAAAGAAAGGGAAAGAAAAGGGGAGATGGAGGAGGACAAGGAGGAGGAGAGAGTGAAAGAGAGAGAGAGAGAGGAGAGGGTGACCAAACGGAGGGAGGGAGGGAGGGAGGGGGAAACGGCGTATGCTTGTATACAACCCTGATTTCCATTTTTTTCCCAACTCGTAATGTATTTAATTCAAGTGAAACGTAATCATGACGTGTCGTGTCATTAATCTGCTCGCCGCCTCTCCCGTAAGTACACTGAGTCTTTACTTTGAACATATATGCTCTATCTTCATCCATACTTCATCTTTTATTTTTTAAAACCCGCTCCGGATCTGTGTTTACATCTTTTACACTTTTATGCGCGAGCCGTCACACGCGGCCGGAGAAGAAACATTTCCAAAAAAAAAAACAAAAATATTTTTAATTTATCACGAATGTTTTTTTTCTTCTTCTTCTTTGCACGCACACACACACACACACACACTCACTCGGGATAATATAGTTTGTTTTTATTTTTATTTATTTTTTAATTCCAGTGTGTGTGTGTGTGTGTGTTTGGCATGATGCATGTATGTTTGGATGTATGTTAACAGCGCGTTCCGGACCACTTTAACGTGTGTGTGTGTGTGAGTGTGTGTGTCATGTATGTAAAGCCGGTGTATGTGCGCGCGTGGCCGATCGTTGCATGTAGCTGTCCTCGAGCTCTCTCTCCTTTTATTTCCTTATAGCCCGTGACATGACAAAAAAAAAAAATGCACGCATGTTTCCTCACGATCCGTCAGGAAACATGTGCGGAGAAGTCGACGGTATGTGTGTGTGTGTGTGTGTGGAGAAGTCGACTCTTTAAAATGGTCGCAAGTGCAGGAAAAGTGTCTGAAAGGAGGATTCGTGGGGAATTCGCGGAACTTTAACTTCAAGTTCTTTGCTCCTTCCACTTCCCCCCTTGCTCCTGTCTCTGACCCGCAGCACGACACGAAAAGTCGCTTTTTTCTTTTTTGGCGTAAAACAAAAAAAGAAGGCACAAGTTTGTCGGTGCGTAACGGGAGAGCTCAGAGTGGATTGTTGCATGTTCCCAAAAAAGAAAACGCGATGCGGTTGACTAATTCTTTTGTTGGATTGTTGGAAGTGTTGCATTGTTTTCCCCCCAAACCCGAGATAAGCAAAACGCCACTTTGATCCGCTGCGTGATGTGCGCAGTGTCTGCCCTCCACCTTTTTCTTTTTTTTTTTTACTCCACTGTTTACTACAAACGCGTTTCCTTGTCCTAACATCACCTCCACCGTGTGCAAGCTCGACAAAAGTGGCGTTGCAAAAAGTGTGACCGTGAAGTTCCCGGTTTCATGATCAAAATTTTTTATTTTTTAAATCAAGGGAAGGGGACACGCTGATGTCGGGTTTTTTTTTTGGGGGGGGAGAGAGATTGGCAAGATGAAATCCATGATGGCACTTTTCCTCCCCGTCCTCCGCTCGCTCCTCACTCCTCCCTTAATCTTTTGTATAGAAAATTTAAGAACAAAATGGAGCAGCGGAGAGAGAGAGAGAGAGAGAGAGCGATAGATAGGCTGACATGACACACACACACATTCACACACGCCACCCCCGACTTCCCACCCCTCCAAAAAAAAAAAAAAACTACGTTCCCACTGTTTCTGATTTTTAATCGCATTTCTTTCTTTTTCTTTTTTTTTTATCTGTGGGTTTGTGCGCGCACAGCATCTGCGCGGCAGGGCTGATCTCTGCTGTTTATTAGTGCATTGTTTGTTGATGGTTATTTATTTCATTAATGTGCCTCTAATTGAGATGGCCGCGAGAGAAAGAGAGAGAGAGAGGGAGAGAGGGGGAAAGAGCGACTGAAAATGGTTGCACGTTATTGACGCACATCACAGGGGCGAGGAGGAAATTCCTCCTGAGATAAGGCGCAGACGTGTCATCTGGGTTTGACCAAAAAGACGCTCCTGTCGCCTTTTTCCACAGCCAATGGAAAATGTTTAAGGATCCTGAAATGCCCTATTTATACATCCAGCCCCAAATGTCACACTTTTTTTCTTCTCTCCCTCTCTCTTTCTCTGAGAGAAGGAGGGAGCGTGTGCACGCTGGTGGAAGTAGGTTGACATTGCTCGGCTTGTCCTATAAACAGGGGGATGTTGTGTTTTTTGACACATCGGATCATCTTTGAACTGCATGGTAACCCCTTCTGAGTTCATCTGTGAATGAAAAAAAAAAATCACATTCTTGTTGATATCTGAGACTTTTTCAAACCCTAAAACTCACGGATGTTTAAAAACTAAAAAGTCTTGCAGCCCTACAGGTTGTATACTTTCTGATACCGAGTCCGGATGAAGCTGAAACACTGGCACCTCCGTTAAAAAAGCGCCTAATGTTTTTTTTTTTTTAATGCTTCATTCAGACCTGTCTCTGCTTGTTGTATTTTCAAGTATCCTCCTCCTCCTCCTCCTCCTCCTCCATCAACGCCTCCTCCTCCTCCTCCTCCCCATCTTTGTACATACTGTACTGTACTCGAGGGGGCACATACACCCCGATCCAGGTGGCTCTTGGGGGTGGGGGGGGTAGAGATTGTAAGCGAGGGAGAAAAGAGACAGAGTAAAAGGGAGAGGAGTGTAGCACCAATCAAGGCTTCTGATTGATATAATTGGGTCATTAGTGCGCTGCGGGAGAGGCACCTGCTTGCCCTCAGTTAGGGAGAATCTACTGCATTGTGACATTTCGAGACTGTTGAGAGTTCTGCTAGCTGCTCGGGATTAGTGCGTATTTAGAGCATTAGGGTCTTACTTAAATAGTACGGCCGCTTGTGCCACTTGTGCTTCGAGTTTGCAGACCGGGTTTCAAACTGATTTTTCCTTCACAGCGAGGAGGTGGACAGCTAGATGGTTTCACTTTTCTCCGCTTTGTGCACCCCTGACCGACTGAAATCAGGATTCGGGTAGCAGCTAAAGCAGGTCACCAGCAGGAGAGAGAGGTCCGCTGTGATTTCTGACAGCAGGTCAAGTAAAAGATAGAGCCGCGTCGAGAGACGGCGAGCAGAGGAAACCCACAGGTTGCTCCGACCGCCTCCTCCAACACCTTTAGCAGGGGAGGGTTGCATCCGTCAGTCTGTCTAACTTTTGGAAACAATCCGACATGTGCAGCCACGTCTCAGATCGGTGAAGGTGAGACAGCTTTCCTTTTGTGCAACACTTGGACGAACCCTGACCCCGACACCTTCAAGGAAAGTCTGCTTCGTCCTTTCCGTCACGCTCTACTCCACCTACAAACACTTCTGTCTTTGCACAAACACAAACTAGTTCCTTCTAGATCACACTCTCACCTTTAGGCTCAGATCCCCTGACAGAAAAGTTACTTTCCAATCTTGTATACGGCACAAAAAGTCACGGTGCCCTAGTGCGTGGCGCTTCACCCTGAATTACAAGTATTGACACACGTTCAAATATATAAAGTGTAATTGGGAGCGCATGAAGCAAGGTGTTACTAAGAAAGAGAACACATGCTCGGCAAATTTCCCAAGGGTGAACAAAGAATCAACCCATGTTAACAGTTTCTATTTTTTTCTAAAAGGTGCTCACATGTCTGATACACATATTCCACAAGGAGGTCGCAGTGTAGGGTCAGTATCCCCGGGGGCTCGTGGGTAGTCGGCATCTTGCTCAAGGACACTTCAGAGGAGGAGGTGGGGGGAGTTGTTGCGGTTGGAAGGGTGTCAAATTTTTGGATTTTGGATCCGGGCGTTCGTCATTTTGGGTTCCCGATGACGTAGGCGTTCGTTTCACCTGTCGTCTTCCTTTGGTTCTTTTCACTGAACCCCTGCAGGAGATCCTCAGTGCGCACACATAAGCCTTTCCAGTGATTTGCTTATGACATTTGCATGCTCCAAACGAATTCTTCTTTTTTTGTAAAAAAAAAGCCCTCGGTCTTGTAATCCTGAATCACGGCAGTCAGTCAAGCACCCGCCTCCGCTCATTGGTTTAGACGAAGCGCGAGGCCCCGCGTGACTCGTGAGATGATGCTGTGATGTTTCCAACGTTTCCGAATTCACACACGCTCGGATCTGGCATCCGCCGCGGCGACGCTCCCAAGAATCGGGAGCCTCGGCAAACTGTCGGCTCGTGTTCTCCGCTGGAGGAGGAATTCATTGAGAGAAAGAGCAGGAGCAGGAGGAGATGGACGGTCGAGGGGGGAGGCAGAGGAGAAGAAGTGGTAAGGTTAGGAAGGAAGAAAGCAACAGATGAAACATCCTTCCACTTTTTCCAAGAATGTTGCCGGTGGCCACCCCAGATCCAGCAAAAAGATGAATGAGCTGAGGACGGATTTAGAGTCGGGGACTGAGTGTATCATCATTTGAAACTCCTTCCTCATCTGACTCACAAAGTACATATCGAAAAGTTCACTCCAACGAAGAACACCCTTTATTTCCCGACAGGACCACGAGTGGTTGAACTCGCCGGCCTCGTCTGGAGGCTTTCCCCACCGTTATCAGCGCCGGAGCTGAAGATGAGGGGAGGGGGAGAGGCAGACAAAGTTGGAGTGAAGCAAGGGGGTTCAGGGAAAGGTGAAGTAAAGGAAATGAATACCGTCTGTGGGGAAGTTCGCCACGTGACCACGCGCTAAAAAACCACAGGGCCAAATTATACTGTACCGCACAGAGAGCGGACTCCCCTCTCCTCCTCCTCCTCCTCCTCCCTCAGCTGCTCATCCTCTCTTTTATACCATTTTTTTTTTGTGGTCACTCTCTCATACACCCACTTATCCCCAAAGGACACCTCACAGCGCACACACACACACACACACGAGAGTTCAAGTAATACAGCTGCAAGAAAGATACACTTGTAAGGTACACGCATGGCCCGCGGATACGCGTTTACTTTATGCCCTAAGGGGGCCAGGCCTGAGACCTCGGAGGGGTCTATTTTTAGGCGTAATGGAGGACGCAACAACACAAATGTAGTTGTTGTGTCCCCAGAGGACAGGTTGGGCTGCAAAACAAACCAATGGGGTCATTTGCAAAAAGCGGAGACGTCTTCAAACTCCAAAAACTTTAAAATAACCAATCACACGACACGTGACGAGTGGTTACCAAGCAGCTCCTGCTCGGGTACTAACCGGCGCTACAGGCGGTGGATTATCTTAACATACAAGAACATTTACACATGATTCATGCAAAGCTGAGCAGATGTAGTACTTCCTGCCCACACACACACACAGTTAAAAACACTAAGTGAAAGGTGTTCACACCCTCACATTTACAATTATGATGTGTAGCGTTTCTGGCGTGTAGGAACCTGCGCTAACTGCCTCCACAATAAAACTCTATCACTCAGTGGATATTTACACAATGACATCAAACTTGTCTGAACATATTGTGCTCGTACTCCCTCGGTAACTATGCATCGTGGATGTGATGTGTATGACTAAGCAACCCCCGTCTGAACACACCTCGTGACACGTTATCAGTATTTAAAGCGTTTTTTTGATTGTAGGGAGAAAAAAGAAAAGACTTCCAGCGAAGGTAAAGTGGCTTATCTCCGCGCCCGCAAAGTTACACTGCAATTACGCTAATGACAACATCGTGGAAGTGCTTAACACAACAACGATATGCTTTTAAGCTGTCATTACAGTGTGAATTGCAACGTTGTTGCAACGCTGCAAACACAAAAAAAAGAATCAGAGACGAAAGGAGATCAGGTTTCTCCTTTCTATCGGACCTTTAAAAAGGTCCAGTGTGTAAGATTTAGGAGTTCTTCTACATTAGTCCAGAGCAGACAAACTAAACTCTGATCTAGATGTGACCTTTTGCTTTTTAGGTGAATTTTACAGCCGGAGTTTTAAGTGCATGCTTGGTAGGAGCACAGTATATCATTGTTTTAGGCTTACGGGATCATTGAAGCTCTGAATTTAGATCTTTGAAGTTAGTTTAATGCAACATCCTGTAACTCTTCTACCATTAAATACCAGATTTTTAAATGTTGCTGTTCTTGTAACTTTGTGCTACGTACTTCTAGCGGATGATCGAAGATTTTAGTGAAACTGGATCACGAGGATCTGACGTCCTCGGACATAGAAACCTCTATGAAGTTTTTTTCACTCGCTTGTCGGGTGTGAATATTCATTTGGTTTTACGATTTGTTGGTGATGTGGACAAACGTCCGGAGGTGCTCGAGCTGGTTTTTGCTTTTCTTGCTTCATTTACACCTTTTTTGTTTTTTTGTGCTCCACCTGATCTGATTTTCTGTCCCTCCGTCACCCAACCCCCCTCCCTCCCTTGCTGCACCTTATCTCATTCTCTCCATCTATCCAAATACACTTTATTGGCATGACAGGGCCGGTGGTTGGCGACAGCCACCGTCACGGTAGAACAATGCATTGTGATGGTGATATTCATATGATAATGCCATCAGAGTTAACAGTGCTGCAGATGCATTTAGATACCCGGCCTCCTCTCTCTCTCTCTCTCTCTCTCTCTCTCTCTCTCTGTCTGTCTGCCTCGATGTGTGTGTTGACTTTTCAAATGATTTTTAAATCTGTTGTTCTCTGCTCGTGTTATGCCCCAGCCTTCCACTCCACCACTCTCTGTTCCAGCATGTCTGTCTCTTTACCCTATTTTCTTCCCCCCCTTCTTCTTCTCCTTCTCTCAACACCATGCTGGCAATCACATTAAATCATTTTCATTCACATGCTTCTGACAATGTTTTTTTTTTAACGCTGCCCAGTTTGTAACTGCACTGTATGTCTCTCTCTCTCTTTCTTTCTCTCTGTCTGCCTCCTTTCTCATTTTTTTTTGCTCTTCGCCATGTTGGCAGGGCCCAATCTACCAGCTGATATCAGCATTCCCTGGCACTCCGCCAACTGGCAACACTGCAGGAGAGAAAGAAAGAGAGAGAGAGGGAGAGAATGAAAGAAAATTAGTGAATAATAGACGGAGGGAGGGAGCAGAGAGAATGAGAGAGAGAGGGGGATGGGGAGAGTATGAATCAGGGAGAGAAAGAAAAAAGACAGAAAGGGAAAGAAGGAAGACAGGG
This sequence comes from Collichthys lucidus, assembly GCA_004119915.2. Classification (NCBI taxonomy): domain Eukaryota; kingdom Metazoa; phylum Chordata; class Actinopteri; family Sciaenidae; genus Collichthys; species Collichthys lucidus. Next base: position 21,419,716 of record CM014101.1, on the reverse strand, counting down.
AGAGAAGGAACAATAATGGTGGATTAAGAAAGGACTCTGTGTGTGTGTGATTGATATGGTGTGATATCCATGTGAGTCATAGCTGAGCTAAAATGTCAACTGGCTACATGAGAATCTCTTTGTCATCCAGGCTGGGTGACACACACACACACACACACACACACATATACAAATCCAGCAGATCATATAAACACATATGTGCCCATAACGTGCCGGGAACACAAATACGGGCGACACACCTGCGAGCACAGATGTTCCATTGTTTTCGCCACAATGATTGATGACCTTTTGTTTTTGTTGTGGGCGCCTCTGCCACCGCTCCTCAACTCCAAACCGAAGTGATGGACGCAAAAAAAACAAAACAGCCGACGTGCATGAATATGTTTTTTTTTTTAAATGATGCAAACTGCTGCGCACTCGACAAAAAATATTTGGGCGTGTGTGGAGCTCGCATTTGCCAAAGTGCTCGCGTGCTTCGATATGCTGTATATCACACTTTATGTTTCAGCTGACTCTGTAATCCGGCCTGATGGTTTGCGAGTAGAGTCAACAACAACAGGAGAATAAAGCTTACATCTGTGTTTTCCCTTAAACAAGTAACCATGACTAAGCAGTGTGTGGGTCAGACCCACCACACCCAGACAGTAGATTTAAAAAATATTGCTTGCATGCTACACTAAAATATGTGTGTGTGTGTGTGTGTGTGGGTGTGTGTGCATATACAGTCCTGATTCAAGCAAAAAAAAAAGCTGCTACTGTATGAGTGTACAGGAAGGGTGTGTGGGGAAGTCCAAACATTGCGCGCCCATCCTGTTTGGGACAGTCCATGTCCTGTGGTTGGTGCCCTTAACTGCTAAACACACACACACACACACACATACACACATAGACAGATACACACCGGTGCATATTCACACGGGCGGCTAATCATCCCATATGTGCTAACAGTATGCTGGAGTGCATTGTGAACACATGCAGGCGAGAACAGGTGCACACCTGTTACACATCGGAAAAAAAAAAACGTGGCGTGCAGCACGCCGCCCACGCCGTGCCCGAGAAGTGAATGAAGAATCAAACACGCTTTAAAAAGACGAGCGCGCGTTTGATTCCCTGCTATTAGCATTAATGATGGAATGGATTCAGTGAGTTGGTTTTTATCCAACAAATAAATAAATTAAATAAATCTGCTACACGCAATTCAACACTCGAAATTTCAAAAAGCGTTTACGCCCACGCCCCGACACTGATATTGCTAATTTACCTAAAGTCTTTAGTTAGATAATGGCTTCAATTATGTGCTTAAATGTGTTTTTAAACTGGCATAATTTCAAGTGCAGTAATTGTTAGGTGTTTGATTGCAAATAACTCATATTTAAAGTTTCTCATTCATCATGTTTTTTTTTTTTTTTGTTCCCAGAAAATTAAAGGAGGAGGCTGCAACAGAAGTGTGTCCCCCATCAGCCGAGACACTAAAGAATGGCATAACATCACACACACTGCTGGTAAATCTCCACTGATCTCACACGTATACATATAAAACTGATGCTGTTTGTATGTCGATGTTAGAGCTTATGTTACAAGATTGTGGAGTGCAACATGCAAATTTAACCTTTTCTCTAGGTTTCTAACTCGACTCATCCGTCCCTTGCTCACTATCTGCCTCTCTGTGTTTTGTACTGATAGAGGATGGATTCTCCGCCAGAGTGTGTGTTGTCTCTTTCTTGTGAACAACCCCAGTCACCCCCAACACTGCCATCCCTGGACCACAGCCCCCAGGCTTCCTCTCCTCACACCCTGCTCTCTCTACCCGACAGCCCGGTCGTTCTGCCCATTCACAGTCCCGAACCTTCCCCTCAGAGCCTGGACACCACGCCTTATTTCTCCCTCTCTCCTTTCCCCCTCCACGAGGAGACTAACAACAATCACCACGACGTTGATGAAGACGATGACGAGGAAGGACTGGATGGGGTTCCTCCGTCCCCTACCCCAGCAGTTGCTCTGTTCCCAGGAGGAGGGGGACAAGAGGCTGGATGCAGCCCGTGCTTGGACTCCTCTCCACCGGCCACGCCGTCGGCGCCAGTCCCCGGGTTTGGAGCCCTGGAGCTGGCCCTTTCATCGGGGCAGGGTGGAAACTGCAGTGATGAGCTAGACCTTCAGCTGTTTCAGAAGGATACTGTCACCAGGACGATACCGGGAGTGGGAGGGGCTCCATCAGGGCCTGCGCTCAGGTTTCCCTGCCATGTATGTGGGAAGAGATTCCGGTTCCAAAGTATTTTGTCTCTCCATGCCCGAGCTCACAGTCTGGACAGAGACCGCAGAGCTTCAGCCCTATACCGGACCGGACTCCCGTCAGCACCCCTAAAGCAGCACCTCAAAATGCAACAGAACCACAAAGACTTAACACAGAATCACAGAAGTCACCCGAACCAGCGTTTACTGCCAGGAACTCTCATCCAACATCTCACAGAAGAAGAGGATGTTGACGGTGAGGTCAAAGGTCTAGACGACAGCCTACAGACAGACCAGAACCCAAACTTTCTACTGGATGACAGCACACCATTGACCCCTCCTCTTACAGAAGACCCTGTTTCTGTGACCTCTCCCTATTCTTCTACCATTGTGGAGGGTGCGTCTACTCCCATAGCGCCTACGTTTCGCTGCCATGCTTGCAAAGGAAAATTCCGAACGGCTTCGGAGTTGGCGCGCCATGTCCGCATTCTCCACAACCCGTATAAATGCACTCTTTGTCCTTTCTCTGCCAGCCAAGAAGAGAGCCTGGCATCTCACTTGCAGGAGTGCCACCCTTCCCCTGAGGTACCTGCTCTGCCACCGGCCTTCAACTCCAGGCCAGTTATCGCAACCCCAGACACCCCTGTGCCGACACCGACTCATACACCAGCCCCGACCCCAAGTACCACACAGATGACACCAGCTGCCTCAGTGGCTGCGTCTCCCGCACTGCCAGCATTTCGCTGTGACACTTGTGGACAGCGGTTTACCCAGTCTTGGTTCCTGAAGGGACACATGCGAAAGCACAAGGACTCCTTGGATCATAAGTGCCAGGTATGTGGCCGTGGCTTCAAGGAACCTTGGTTCCTCAAAAACCACATGAAAGTACATCTCAACAAGCTTGGGTTAAAGGCCGGGCTGGGAGCCCTTGGGGGACCAGGAGGTGCTGAGCAGCAAGCCAAAGGCTCTGCTAATAATCAGTCTCTCAATGCCCTCTACTCCAGCCTCCTCCTGGCCCAGCGAGGAGGTGCCAGAGGTGGACAAGGAAGATCAGAGAGCAGCAGAATTGGGATGGGATCGAGCAAGTCAGCCATCCTTGGCTACCTAGGGTTGCCCAGTGATGGAAGTGGGGCCAGCTGCATGGAGAGACTTCAAGCAGTGGCTCAGGTGGCAGAGATGGGAAACGGTGGCGGTGGCATTGGAGGCTCAGGAGGAGGAGGAACAACTAGAGGAGGGGGCACAGGTGAAACCACAGCATCCGTTTCAGAAGGTGGGGACCAGGCTACTTGGTGGCAGTTGGTAGCTCGCAGTCTGGCAGTAGCGCAGCAGCAACAGCAGCAGCAGCAGCAGAGACCCCACCAGCGAGGCCAGCAGCAAGGTCAGCGAGGCCCAGGTCGGAGCTCGGTGATCACAGAAGCTGACCAAGTCAGAGCATATCTTGGAGGCCTGGATCCAAGAGAAGAGTCCGGGGGTGCAGGAGGGCCGTGGGAATGCCCAGACTGCGGAAAGCTATTCCGCAGCCTGCAGCAGGTGGTGGTTCATGCTCGCGTTCACACTCAGAGGCCCCCAAAAGGAGGTGGAGGCGAAGAAGAAAGTAGTGGTAGTAGTCGTAGAGGAGCGGGGCTTGGACGAGGAGGCACCGGTGAAGTGAGGCAGGAATCTCAGCTTCACGGTGCTGGATCCCAACAAACGGGAGAAGCGAGACAGGAATCAAAACTGCACGGCGGTGGTTCACAACAAGCAGGAGCAGCTACAGGGTTCCACTCTGTCATCTCAAGCTTCAAAGGTACACCTTTTTCAGTTTAGTCTTCGGGTGTTTGCTCATACATAATATAGTGTAATCATCACAAGAGAATTAATATTTTCATACTGCTTTTCTGTTGTAATTAGAAGTTCTCGGGGGGCCCTTCACACCAGCTGCTATCTTTACTTTTTTTTTTCCCCCCACCTTTGTCTACGCTTGCAGGAGAAAATGGCTTGACAGCAGTCTCCTCCATACCTTCGGTTCCCACCAGGGAGCGAGTGCGTGGTAGAGGAATAAAAGATTGCCCCTACTGTGGTAAAGCCTTCCGCTCTTCACACCATCTCAAAGTACACCTGAGAGTTCACACAGGTGAGAAACTGCTGTGAGTTTAACAAACCACATTTGCTTTTTTTTTTTTAACCTTAAGAAATCCCTGGAAAGGTTTCATTGAGCATCCTCGCTTTAGAAGCATTTGCCTTTCTTTTCTTTTTTTTTTAAACACGTTCACCCCAGAGAGCTGGCCAGCGCTAATCATAGCCCTGTACTGCAGGCAACTGAGCAGCTCCACTGGAGCAACTCCTGGTTAAGTGCCTTGCTCGAGGGTATATCACTAGTAGTTTTTTTTTTTTTTTTGAGGAAAATCAAGCCACTCCAGGGATTAATACTGATAAATTTGCAGTTCTTCTCTTACTAGCCTGTAACCTCATCCCCAAGACAGGTACATTTACTGGGAATTAAATAGTACTCTTTCCTTTCTTCCCTAAATTAAACTGTTTTGGCATTTTAAGATTAGGAAAGATTCGTGACATGAAATATCCCGGAATGCTCACGGATTTCTCCCTACATGCCTTTTTAATCTTTCGGAATTTCTTCTATCTTCGAAAGCAAGACATTCTTGTAATCGTACCCCGTCGAATGTACCCTCAAAATAATTTTTAAGGATTACTCCGACTGTAGAGCAGAGACACACGGCGCCCTGGCAGACGCATTCAACAACAACAGACTCTAACAGGCTTTAAGAAACAATACAGAAATTAAGAAACTGAATGGCGACAATGATAATTTGGAACTCTCACAGCACTCACTCACACTCCATATGATCCATATTCATAATCAGCATGAGTCATTGCCATCTTGTATTATTTGCCTTCTGATCAAAATTAAGACCCTCCTCCTTCCATTTCTGAGATGCCACCAATCTCCAGCAACTGGTAACTGGAGCACGTCCAAGTCTTTCCAGCAAGACTGTGCCCAGAATGCATTTAATGAAATCTATTTAGTATTTTCCATTATGAATACTCATCTATGGCTGACAGGACCTATCACATCACAGCTATATTATTCATGATAGCGTACAGCTCTTTTTCCTCATGCACTATTGCTTCTCTGTGCCATCAAGTGATTACCACATGGTCAGTAATTTTAAGTGAAGGCATCAAATTATAATAATACTCTCTTGATATTACTGTCCTCTTGAGATTATTGCCCCTCGAGACTTCTTACTCCATTTTTTTCCCCATTTTATTTGCTTCAGCAACAAAAATCTAATCGCTCATACTTTCGCATGTGCATCTGCATCCATCAATAGAGCTGTGTTCTCCTTTTGTTTGTTACTGTGAAAGAGATCGTTTATGCTTTTCATATGTAATACATTTCCTGCTGTTGAAATGCCTCCAGCATGATGCCTCCTCCTCTTTATCTTTCCCAGCAGTGTCATTGTAATCACTGATGGAATACTGCCATCTCCCTTTGAAATGCGTAACTACATTTCCCACTGTTTAGAAAAGGAACATAGCAGTTAATGCCGGAGTGTTTGAATGTCATTTTCTGAATTTCCAGGAAGAAATTTGTTACACTAGGATATAAAAATCGATAAAAAACTTGCCTGACGTGTAATACATCCAAGTTTAAATAAAGCTGTAAGTTATGAAGCTTATTGAAACTTCTCCCGTCTTATTCTTCTAGGTGAGAGACCCTACAAATGTCCCCACTGTGACTATGCGGGTACCCAGTCGGGCTCGCTTAAGTACCACCTCCAGCGGCACCACAGGGAGCAACGCAACGCCTTGGCAGCCTCCTCCAATTCCTCCTCCTCTGGTCTCACCTCTACTATCAACAGTCTGACCTCTGGAACCTCCGGGCTAGGCAAGCAGCGCCGATCCCAGCTCAACCACTGCCCGGTCAACCGAGGCCCAACCGACAGCTCCGCCTCTCGGCCCAGCCAGCAGTCATGGCTCCTGGGTCTTCCGGACCAACGGGAGCATCGGAAGGCCTTGGCAGCTCTAAGGGATGTTGACTTGGAGACTCAGTACAGGTATCTCTCTGGGGTGATGGGGGCCCTTTACCAAGGTGGAATGGAAGGGGGCTGGATCAGGGAGTCTCCTCCACCGAAGGCCCCTAAAGTGTCCCGTCGTAAGCCCCTCACTACAAGCCGAATGGTTCAGCCGTCGAGTGACAAGGAAGGGTCTGCACCTTCAACCCAAGAAGGTGGGTTTGAACCCCTGGATCTGTCCCGTCGCCCCTCACCTGCCGGGATGGAGGAGGATGGAGGCATGAGCTTAGGGGAAGGAGGAGGTGTAAGTGGTGGTGATAGCGGAGGGGATAGTTCATCAGGGGTCAAACTGAGCCAGTGTTTGTTCTGCCCTTTTCGTACATCCTCAGCAGAGCTGATGGCCATGCATCTCCAGGTCAACCACACCAGTAAGTCCAGGCGTAAAAGAGGTCCTTCGACTACCTTGGATGACGATGGAGCCCCAAAGGCCACCAAGCCCCGGACGGATCACTGTGACCTTGACTCTCTGACAATATGGAGGCATGTGAGGGAGGCAGAGTCCCAGGCACCCCTCGGGGAATGGTCCTCAACTGAGGCCAAAACCTTGAACGGGCTATCTGAGGATACAGCAGAACATCTGAACGACATCCTCAACCACCCAGATTCCAACATGGCCTCAGTATCCAATAATTTAAGAGAAGTTCTGGACCCCAAGGAAAAGATGGAAGGGGATGAGGAAGAACAAGAGGAGGAATTGGAAGAGAATTTGGATAACAGCAGTCTGGAGGATTCACAGGACCAGGATCTGAGGATGTCCCTCGCTCTGTCACCAGCTTCGAGCTCCAACCACATGGTGGGAGAAGAGGAAAGAGTCTTAACAGATTAAAATGGATGACACCATTTAAATTGGAGAATTGGGTCCGATTGGTTTAAACTAGATTTGACACGGAAATGAAGAAGAGGCGGGTGGCTTTGCAGAGAGAGAAAAAGAGGTTTATTAAGGGTCAAATGAATATTTGCCTCCTTATGCTTTCATTTCTGGACAGAGGATCCTTGACCAATGAGGTTTTGAAAAAGACGGAGAGAAAAATCGATGCTCTTATGCTTCCTCCGAAATGATTCGTCTACTTCAGTTCTGACAGTGTGGTCGTTAACAAAACAAACTTCCTGCACAAAAGAGCATGGATGCATCTTTTCAGGATTGCGTAGAGGCCACTTTTTTTTTTGTTTGTCTTTTTGTTGTTCAAGCTTCACTCCGAGACAGATGATTTTTAAGATGACCTCCTGTTTGATAAATGAAAAAGAAACATTGTATAAGATCTAGGGCAGATCCTGCATCATTCCACATGCATTAATTCCACACTAATAATGGACTATATATCCCAGACTACTATACTGACCGCGTTGAAGCCAGCTGTGAAGAGATGGTCAGGAGAGCAGTTTGAAACCTCAAACTTCATGTTCCTCCTCAGCCCACGAGGATATGGAGGAACGTCAGCTAAGCTATTTGGTATTAATTTAAGGCATGAGGTAACGGTTGCAGGCCCCTTGCTTTCCCTCGACTATATATCACTGCCTTGTTTGTCTGAAAAGTGTTTCTAGACGATTGTTCTAAAGAAAAACAGAAAGAAAAAGTTTGTAACAGTTTTTCTTTTTCAGTTAGTGCCTGTTCATGTATGTTGTCGAGAGTCTCTGGTATTCCTTCACATCGAGGCTCTGATAGGTCATTCATTTTATCTGAATATACAGTTTAAAATTTTAAGTACAGTATATTTGTTCAAAGTGGTTCTAGGGTGTTGTGAATAGTTAAGTTGTAAAAGAAACGCTACATCGTAGCGCGACGATCCCGGACACGGGCGGCTCAGCTTGAAAAGAAAAGAAAAAAAAAGTAGCGATTGATATAAATAATGTATAACGCGATTAAAAGAGGTCAAGCGGTAGAAAAAGGGTCGCGGTTTCTGAAATTTTTCAGTGTTTACAATGGTTGCTGGACGCGGGTTCGGTCGCCAAAGGTGGCGTAGATGCGCGGAAAAAGAACAAAACCCGGAGCGGGGGGGAGTCTTGTTTGAGGTGCCGTAGGGTCGTCGCTCAAATCCCCGCCCACCCCTCCCAAACACAATCAACTTTTAAAGAGACAGAGACTTAGCAACTGTGTGAAAAAAAAAAAAAAAGGAACAATGTTTTCCCTCCATAGGAGAGAAGATACAAGGGTAGAGAACGAAAAAGAAAGCCTGCCAAACAGGACTAAATCTGAGAAACGAACCGTACTCTCGTGGTACGGTGTCTCTTTTAGATGAGTAGGTTCCCTCTCTTCTTCTTTTTTTTTTATAAGAAAAGAAAAGACAATGGTAGGAATAATTATTAAAAACACTAACAAATGCATAGACATCCCAGTAGAATATGTGTAGCTTTTGTAAAGACAAGACAAGAAAAAAAAAGAAGCAGACTTTTGTTTATTTTCATTTCAAGATGCTTACAGAAAAAGGTTATCAATATAGGTAATATTGATTATAATGTTTGTGAGCTAAGACTAGTTGGAATGTCTATACAGAGCACTGTGCAAGGTTTGAGTTCCCAAAGTAGTTTTTTTTTTTTTTTTAACTTTTATCGATAGACCAAACGTTTTTTCAATATGGAAGTCGTCACTTTCTGTTTTGCGTCGTTTTAAATGTGTGAAGCTGTGGTTTCCGATAGATCTACCCCATTGATTGTCGGTCAATCAGATATCCAACCGTCGAACTGGTTGTTAAAGAAAGTTCATATTCAGACACGTCTGTTGCTACAAATTGAAAACAATCACGGATTCTTGAGTTTTGAAGGTTTATCCAGGGGATGAACAAATACCCCTTACACTGGTTACCAACCACTATTTATCTACTTCTTGATGGGGTATTCTATGATTACAACCACACTTTAAATGTGCATTAATGTGTTTCAGTTCTTTTTTTTTTTTTATTAGAGCACCTTATGAGTTTTTGTAGTGAAAGTCCCTTAGTGGTGTCTCCTTAACAACTACTGTCAATGCCATCGTGCCTTCTGTTTCAAGCACTTCCTGGTGTATTTTGTAAAACTCACCAAAAGCACTTAGCCTAAATCTACACACTCTCTTCTTTCTTCCCCTCTGTCTCCGTCCTTCCACATCTCTCTTCTCCTTCATCACCTCGGCCTATCTTCCCCTCATCTTTATCTCGTGTCTTCGTCAGATTTCTCAGGCCCATCCGGCCTTAAACAAGGTCACTAGGCCTTATTATTATTATTCTAATCTAGCGTGGCTAGACTCTTGAAAGAATGGACTACCTAACCTTTAGGCGATTTTAAAAAAAACATTAGAGATGTAGGGTTTGACTATTTTTTGGTCCTACTACTAACCCTTGGTAAACCAAAGCCCAAGTCTAAGTCTGATGAATATTATATTTAATCTTATAAAAAAGGTGCCAAAACATGTCCGAGATGACACTAAAGCATGGATCAACTTGAGAAAACAAAAGAATTCACCCGTCTTTCTTTCTTTCCCTCGTCCTCCTTCCTTTCCTCTCTCTCTCTTTCTCGTGCTTGCTCTCCCTCCATCCCCCTCTCTGCTCCGTAAACTGTTTATCTCTAGCACCACTTGAAGGTGACGTGTACTATCTGGTATTGAGGCCTTTATATTAGATTTTTATTTCAGTTCGTGTGGTGTTTGTTCTGATGCCGTTGAGATGGAAAAAATGCTCTTCTTATAATGATAATTATTATTATTATTATTATTATTGTTTTGGCATTATGGTTCAAAAAAAAGAAAAATCAAAAGACAAAAAAAGAGAAACTGTGTTGTTGAATGTTGTACAGATAGCACTAGAGATGTTGTGTTTCTTAAAGAGAGCACAAACCCGAGTGATGGTCCCTTCTACTCCTCCCTCAGGCAGATGGGAATAAAACAACCTGCCAATCAATCGAAATGTCTAATGACAGAAATTTCCTCGGCGATGACGTGATTTTCAAAATAAACCCTTTTTTGTCTAAATGGAAGATTTGAATGTAAAACGGCAAAACTCTGTTTTCAAATTTCTTGCACAGAAGCCAACATTCGTACTCTTGGATGTTTTAGTTAGATGAACACATCGGCGTCCATACGCACTCGGACTTGAGCCCGTTTTAGCTCATTTGTATCTACGGGATTAGGAAAAAATTATGAAATACACATTTCTAAATCTCCAAAGATGGACAGTTGGGTTATTTTAACCATCTGTGTGTATTTATATAACTGCTACATAAGTGAGATTATACCAACTGTCTGTTTTGGGTGCCACCAGCCACAGTGGAGGGATAGAATATGTCCAAACTTTTCCGTGTTTGAATGTTTATTTCGCCTCATTTCTTTGAGATCCATTCACTAACCGAAAAAGAAACTATCTTCAAAGACGTAATCGTCTTTAAGTTGGAAAAATTGAGACTATTTCTTTACACCTGCATGTGTTTTTGACTGAATACAATGTGGCTTCCTTGTAATTTTTCAAACATATGTAAAAAATTGCACCTTATTATCTCCTGATCGAGATTTCACCAAAAGGACGAGGCTATAATTTAACAGGCCGATCCTACACATCTATCTATTATTAGGTGTGATCGTTTTTTATTTTTTAAGGTGTCGCTCGTGACGAAATGACAAATCGTTTAATTTTTTTTGCGAGGTGAGGGGGCCATGCTGGGTTTGGGCTCTTGTGTAGTTGACTGCCATTGCAGTGAGGGAAAACTGATCTAACATAGTAGTGACTAATATGACTTTGTGGACAGATAAAAAAAATAAAAAAATAAAATGCATTAGAAATAAATAAACACAAACAAAATAACCATTGTGTCTCTTGTTCATGTGTTTGTACACCGGTAAACACGCACCACATGATCACACTGACAGACTTGAGCCTGAATCAAGATGCTGTGTTACAGCTTTGTAGAGAATGACGCCCCCTTGTGGCTTTGAGTAGAATTGATCTTTGTTTGTACACTGGAGTTGTAGAAATAGTTGTAAATGTGGTCAAATAACGAGAATTCTTAGTGACCGGTGAGAAAACTTTGTTGCATGTGTTGTCTGGACATTACAGCTGCAGTTAACATTAAAAATTCAGAATGTCAGACTCATTAATTACCATTTTTCTAATTTAATTGTGGTCCTGTTCATGTAGGTAAATTGCAGGTTTCTTGAAGAAATCACTCTGAAACTTCCCCAGTTGATTTTTGTATTCAAAGTCTTTTGAAAATTGTATCTTTAAAGGTTTAAATTATTCATCATATTAACACATCAACACAGCAGAAATCTGAACATTGAATAAAGCCAGATTCAAAATTCTTGTTTTATTCTGTTAGCATGTCAGAGTCAAAGGTTTTTAAAATCGGTGTATAATTTAGAAAATACTGACAATCGCCATGTAAAATGAAGAATAAAATGATACATAAATCAGGCTATGAATGATTTCTGAACAACCCAATCTGAAACAAAGCTTCAGGTTATATATACGGCCATTATCATGAATGAATGTCCACCTTTACTTTCCACTAAAATCTCAAACTGATGTGCTGTGGCTAACCAAAGAGAAAAATACTGCCAGAGCTCTGAATCAGTTCAATCGGATAAAAAACAAGAAAATAAATAGATGTTGTGCAGCAGAAATGTTTTCTTGGTCGAGAACAACATGAAGGTTGATCAGATATAAAAGATCCAGATATGATTTCTATTTCTCGAGTCTACGATGTTTCACAGTAAGAAGAACTCTAACTAAACCATAAAGAACGCTGTGTTGGAGTTAAAGTTAAAGTTGGTTGGCTGCTTTTCGTCATTCGTCCATGCAGCACGTAGCTCTGCAGTTGTGTCATCAGCTCAATTAATTATTCTGCATACCTGGAGGGAGTTTACAGCAGCCCTGAGATCCCCAACCAGGAAACCAGGAGCAGTTTGGGGTTTTACCTCATGATGCAACGGCGACCCCTAGTGGAGGAAGCTGGAACAGTTAAAATCAGCTACCTGGATCCAAAACATTGAAATTATCATCAAACATTAATTAATTATTTCAGTTAGGAGACTTTTTATTTGTATTGTGTGTGACCTGCCTCAGTCACAGCTGAGTGAAGGCAGCAGAAAACTGACACAAAACCGGATGTGACTGATTTCTATTCTTTCAAAATAAAACTAAGAGCAGCATGAGTTTTTTTTATTTAAAAGTAACTTGTAAATGAAACAGAAGAAAAAAATCAATGCTATCTCTAATTTATACAAATGTAATTATAGGAATATTCTAAAATGTGTACACGTGGTTGGATAGGTGTGCTTTATTTTGAAACTCCCAACAGGAAGTGGCAGATTTAGTTACTGAAAAATAAAATGACTGACACTGAAACATCAGAAAAAAATCCACCTTAAAATAAATAAAGATCTGAAGAACTTTTTCTAATGAGTTCAACTCTAATAAATAAATTAATAAATAAATTAACAGTGTTCTGTGCTCAGGCATGAGTTAATGCTCCAGGGTTACTTCTTCTTTTTTATGTATCTATTAGCCTACATCCCTGTACTAGGGCAATAGTCTGCTCCCTGGTGACTGGTTGAGACTGAGTGGGCGAGACAAGGAGGGAGGGAGGGGGTGAGAGAGAGAGAGAGAGAGAGAGAGAGATCCTGTTGCCCATAAACCGCACAGTTACAGCCACTAACGCTTCCTTCCATCATCTGTGCCGGAGGAGACCCGAGCATCTCTACACCTCAGCATCCAGCAGACTGTTTGATCCTCCATCACACACACACACACACACACACACACTCTTTCCCAAGGCTTTTTTTTTTCTTGGCTTGGTTTCCTGCAGAGGCTGCTGCTGCTGCTGCTGAGCACGGAGAAGACCGTGAAGACCGTGAAGACCGTGAAGTCCACTTTCCGCTGCAGAAACTCCCTCCGCGCGCCGTGTCCAAGATGAGCGAGGTGAGTGCGCGCGGTTAAAACAAAAAAAACAAACAAAAAAACGCACGAGCCGTGTTGGTTGATGGTTGGATTTATGGGAACAAATTGGTGCAGCGGGGCAGACGCACGGAGGGGGGGAGCTTTCTGAGTTCTCCCTGCGCGCTGCGGTGATTCTGTGCAACATAATGCACCTGTGCGGAGCGCACCGTGTTCATTCATCAAAAAAAAAAAAAAAAACCGTATGCAGCCGAGGTGCGGTTAAGAGAGGCAGAACAAAATGTTTTAGCGCAGCGCTCCTCCACTTCTTTTGCTTTGGCTTTGGTCCCAAGTCTGACAGAAGCACTGGTGGTTGGTGCAATGAGAGGCGAGCAGCGACGCACTGACACCAGCTCGGCTCACATCGCCAGCGGGCACTGTGAACATCTGGTAGAGCGACAGGGTTTCCCCCTAAAGTAAAGTAAGATGCCGGGACCTTCCGGGAGGACCATGACGAGGGCTTTTAGAGAAAATTGCAAATGTATGAAATGTGCAAAGGATTTGCAGAGACGAACCACTGCAGTGAAAGTTCTTCACATCTTACAGGGTGTAGAAAAAGACTTTCCAGCAATCTTGCAGTATATAAAGTTCTTTGTTTCCTGCAGAGATCCTCCACATGCATCATTTCAGTCCTTGCATCATAAAGTAGCTTCTTTTCTTTTTTAAATGATTGATGTGATGCTGCAGGCTGCAGGCTTCAATGCTAATGGAAGAAGACTTGGGGAGGCGTGTTAGAAATGCGGACACATAAAAAGAGTCGTCCTGTTCAGTCAGTCTTTACTTTTTCTTGAAGATATACCCGTTCTTGAGGTAAATGTAACATTGAGCCGACGCTCCGATCACTCTCGTGTCTGTTACCGATGAAAATGTGTCGAGTCTCGAATGCGACTTGCAGGATTATCTCCCGAAGCTCCCTGTCAGCTCTTTATTACTCCTGGGATGTAATCTTTAGGGTTTAACCTGCAGAGTTGACCTGAACACAGCTTTACAACTCAGCTCGTCGTCGTCGTGGCGTTTCTTCACACCGGCTGCGGAGTGAAAATGAAAAATCAGGCAGATAAAAACACACTTGTGTTATATAATCTACTAACTCATACAGGATAGTGTGTCACGTCAGGAGCAGCAGCAGCAGTGACGGGCGCTCAATCAATCAACTCCACGTCGGAAAAAAGAGAAAATAAAACATCAGCAGGTCCCAGGGGGCTGATTATTTTCACTCCTCTGTCACAGAAGTAGAGCATTGCTCCGGTGGGACTGTTCATTCTGTGCATGTGCTGAATTTCCTACGATGCCGTCCATTCACTCCGCTCCAGTGCAGACGGGAAGCGGTGTCAGAGTCTCTCTTTTTTGATACGTAGCAGATGATGCCACTGCTACACATGGAGCGGGGGTTTGAGATGTAAACACACGGAATGATGGATAAGAACGTCTGCGGTTCACGGAAAAAAAGTTGGAGATCGCTGCATTAAGGAGGTCTGCGACCAGCTTTAAGGCCGTTTACTGCTGAAAGTGTCTGATATAAGTTGGAATTCCTGTATGAAAAAAGCTGAGCCGAGTTATGATGTGAGCTGAAATGATCAAAAAAAGCGCAATGGTCAAAGCGAAAGCGCAATGGTCAAATAATCGATTACGAACAGTTGAACAGAAATTGAACAGGCAAGTCGTGCCAACATGTCTTTATTGAGGAAATGCTGTTTTTGTCGTTGCAGTAAACCAAAAATTTTGAGCTTTTGAGCAATCTATAGAGAGAAAAGTAGCTTTTTAAAGACATAAACTTTGGCTTTAGGAATCTGTGACATCAAACGTTGACGGGTTACCCAAGAAAATCAATCGGCACTTCTTTAATTTTTAACGAAAGACCTTCAAAGATGAAAAATCCAAGTATTAACGTCTTCCTGTTCAAGTCAGAACTGCCGTTTCAAAAGCGAGATGTCCTTTTCGAAACATCCGCGTTAAACCTTTCATACCATCTGATCTACGCCGAACAGAGTGGCCATCAGCTTCTAGTAATCTCCATCCGACTCCAGCGCACGCCATTTGGACGGATGCGAGTTGAACCCGTGACCTCGCGCATTAGGCTGCAGCCGTGCCACAATCCCGACGGACGAGGCTTTCAGTGGAGTGTGCGGAAACGGCATTTTTAATGCGTGCGTGTAGAAACAGACACGCGAGCGTCTACTGAGGCGCAAACGTCCACTTCGGGTCTTGCACTTGCACATTTCGGACGAACCATAACGCTTAACGGCGTCTTTATTTAATATCTCGACGTGCACTTCCTCTTCTTTTAATCTGAAGGAGCCAGGCGAGGGTGCGTGTCGTAACTCTACAGTGAATTCAGCCCCTCTCCCCCTGTGAGCCACACACTCTCATTAAAGTAATGGCGATGAGCTATCGCACTGCACCTTCCCACTGCTTTGACAGACTGTCTCCTCCAGCTGAAATCTTGTCACCCACGGCCTCATTTCCTCCTCTTTCTTTCTTTCTTTCTGTCTCTCTCTCACGAGCTTCTATTCATCCAACACACCCCTCCACCTCTAAAGGCTTGACTGTATTCTCCTTAGCAACAGCAAGAGAGGACTCAGGCAGGGTATTAACAGTTGCATGCGCACATCCGGGAGCTAACATCTGCACAGCGTGAGGCGTAGAAGAAGTCAAAAAAAGAGAGAGAGAGAGAGAGAGAAGGAGGGGGGGGGGTTAGAAAGAGGGGTGGGCACTTTTAATTTGTAGGAATATGAAGGAAATGAAATGAGTTATGTAATGTCGTTTTGGCAGCGGTTCCACTTCTGACAGCTGTTTGCTGGATTTTCCTCTCATCCTCACTCGACGGCGTCAGGAAGTAAAAGTCGGCCGGTTTTTAAAAAAAAGTGGCTTCATGAGCTGCAACACACACACACACACACACACAAAGTGAGAGGAAGGTAGCTTTCTCATTATGCTGGTAATTATCACTTAGCAGGCTTAACCCCCCCCCTCGCAAAAAAAAAAAAAAAGCCACCCTATTCCAAGCAAGCTGGCAGGGGATAATTACCAGGGTCTGATGTGGCTCCGAGGCCAATCTGAAAGCTAGTGAAGTAAAACCGATAGAGCGCCGGCCCTTGTTTCTCTTTGTCAATCTGTCCCCCTCCATCTGTCAGTCCCTTTCCACTTCTTCCTCCTCCTCCTGCTCTTCTACCTCTGCATCTTCCCTCCCTCCCGCCTTCCCTCCGACTGAGATTGTACAGCATCTGGCGCGTCTGGAAATCACTGCCCCCACCCCTGCACTCCTTCATGGAGGTATAATCCTTTTATTTCTCTCTATAAATACATTTCTGCTGAGCTTTTAGAGGCCTCTTTTTCCTTTCCCCTCATCTCCTGACAGCAAGTGCAGCACTAAGCCCTGTGTATGTGTGTGTGTGTGTGTGTGTGTGTGTGTGTGTGTGTGTGTGTACTTTCAAAGAAGACACCAAGCAAAAAGCTGAGAAACCTCAAAAGATGTGCTGCCTCTCGTCTTTTCAGCCACCGCCGCCATCACTTCTCGGGCCTTCTTACCCAATCACGTGCTTCCATTTCTCCCCCCACAGGGCCCGACGCTGTGAGTGTTTATGCGATATCAAACACTGAAATGTGAAAGGGTGAATGTTTGATGATGGGGGTGCGTGCTTTGAATATAAATCGAGAGTTACATTTTTTCCCCAAGCACCTCTGAATCGTCCCGTCGTACCAGCAGCACCGTTTCCTCTGACGAGCATGCGAACGTTGGAAAAATAAAAATGAGTTTTACATGAATCCGTTCTCTAAACTAGAATGTTTTGAATTCTGTTCAGTCTCAGTGAGGTTTCTGTGATCCTTTGATTGGTTGAATATGTTTCACAAGAGACCGAACAAGAAATCTGAAGACGTCTCTGACGGACAACAATTTTCCAGAAGCAGCAAAACCTCATTTGGCCTTGCTAGAGATGTCGGTCAGTCCACTATTAAAATCTCTCAACAACTTTGCAGATCAGAAACTAGTTTGCAGAGTTTAACAGGAATCCTTTACAGAGGATGGATCTCACCCTGAAATTTCATCTATTGCACCAGCAGCAGCAGTTTTATAGATATAAATATAGGGATGGACAACTGGTTCCAAATTGGAAGATAGATAGCAGTAGATATCTTTTTCCACAGTGACAAGCAGTGTGGTAGTACTCCAAATTGGTCTTGCTCTTGAGACCGGTCTCGGTTTTTG
The DNA here is from genome assembly GCA_004119915.2 of Collichthys lucidus. Classification (NCBI taxonomy): domain Eukaryota; kingdom Metazoa; phylum Chordata; class Actinopteri; family Sciaenidae; genus Collichthys; species Collichthys lucidus. Next base: position 21,402,308 of record CM014101.1, on the reverse strand, counting down.
TATTTTTACTCCGTCTCGTCTCAGTGTTGGACAAAGAGGACTCTGAATTTTAGTTCAAGTGCAGTCGAGACCACAAACGCAGGGATGTTGCTTAGTTGTCCGATTTATTTGGAGACATCAGCCGAATCTACTCGAAGAACATTTGGTTCGTCTGCAAAGCAGCGTCTGAAAGAACTCACAGTCGTTCCTAAAATAAGGCAATGCTTAATTGGCTACCTAAGTAGGCTGGTGTTGGTCTCGACTACAACACTGGTGACCAGCAGCCAAACACATCATGTGTTCATCAATATATACTGTATATTCTTGTGACGCTCGTTCATTGTAACATATTCCATCCCCTATAGAAAAGGAAGAGAATCTAAGTCTCTCTCACAACAGCAGCCATTATCCCCACCTACCCCCAGGAGTCATAACTATTTCTGAATTGCACTCTCACCGCGCAGACCCACGCCCACACCCACTGCCTTATATAAAGCCATTAACCGGCATCGTGCTATTTTTAGTGGGGCAGGTACGACGTGTTTCAGCATGACTGTGACGGCTTGAGCAGCGGAGGCTGAGGGGGGCCGGGCTGCAGAATTTAACAGATGGGGATGGGGATCCGTCATTTAATGATCGCGTGATCCATGGGTTGCCTTTTTGCATTGTTGGAGGATTAAGTCTTAATGTTACAGTCTAACACATACATTATGGAATGACACAAACGGTGACTTTGACAGACAGAGAGATTATACATATGTAAATGGACCTAAAGGATCTCTGCATAGGGTAAGCTCTTAAGTTGGACGTTAAGCCAACGCAATACACGATAATATAATTGTGTGTACTACTATAGCTCTGTTTGCTTGTCAGTATCAATCTCTATAGTTCAAAGTTGAACTCTAATTCCAACGACATTAGAGTTTTTAAGTTAATTAGAAGCCACAGCCAATCAGAGAAGCTGTAATTAAGCTTTAAAAACAGCAGTTTGTGTGAGTGGAGCACTCACAGAGCTTAACAGCTCGGTCCACTTAATGTACAGTAAGAGCAGCTTCGAGCAGATGTTCAGCTCATACAGTAGCGCACACACATCTGACCACCCGGCCGAACACACACACTTCAGAGGAGGGATGGAGCGAGGAGGAGGAGGAGGAGAGCGAGAGCGAGGGGGGGGGGATAGAGCGCTAGATGAGATGGAAACAACAACAACTAGGGGTGGGTGTAAAATTGAAGAGTAGAGTGCAGAAGAGGACAAAAGAGGAGATGAAAAGAGCGAAGAACATGAGTCCGACCGGGCTAAAAATGTAAGCACAAGAAGGATAAACCCCCCCCCACTTCACTTCACATGTGTTATGTAAGAGAAGATGAACAAAGCAGCGAGGGATGATTGTGCACTAAAAAAAAAATTAAAAAATCCTCCGAAAAGAGCAAGAGCATCGCCTCCCACAAACGATGCGTCCTCCCTGTAGACCCGCCGTAATGAACCCAGTACGTCACCCCCTGTTTTGACATGTAATTATTGCAGCAGCCCCCCGCCACGGGGCTAGTTAGCACTTCTCTGGTAGCCATTTATCTTTTAGGCTAGTTCCCCCCAAGACGAGGTTTTAATTCGATCATCATGTGGAGCCACAGAATATTGTTTTCGTGTGCACGGGCACTAAACTAGCTCATAATCTCTTTATTGTCCCGTTGATGTTGCGTAAGTCTTAGCAATTACAAACGTCATAATGATTGATTGCAACAATTATTCAACTGGCTGCACCGTAAAAAAGGAACTGTTTGTTTTAAAGTTAGCGTCCGAGCTGCCTGAAGATTTGAAGTTTAAGAAGTCAACTCACATGGAGTAAAATTTGATTTCTCGTCACTTTTTTGGAAGGAGATACAAACTGCAGCTGTTTTGCATATTTCCTAACGAGGACGCAGGCGTCGGTGGGTATCTGTAGCGTCTGAGCGTTGTGTGTTTCTCATGGCAGCGTTTGACATCCGAGACAGCGCCGGGACGCGCCGTCAACTGACTGGAGCATGTAATTACTGTTTAGTCTATGAACGTTGATACACTTCTTTTTAACGAACCCACACAGCTTTAGCTATCATCCATTAGTTTGAGTTATGTCTGTTCGCAGCCATAGATTTTTGCACAGTCACTGGTTTTATGTCGATTGTACAAATTATTTGTTTAAGTTGAAGTCATGACAAAATAATGAGCACTGAAAAACTGAAAAACGAAAGACAAAGAACTCTTCTACCGGAAGATTCAAACTTACTTTCAGTGACAGAGGTCTTGATCCTGGTCGCTTTGGAGGAGTTAAGATAGCGGACGATTTAATTTGTGAAACAGCTGCTGCTACTTGTTTTAAGCTTGATTAAATCAGATGTATAGTTTTAGTAAAGAATGAAGGAACAAAAGATTAGAGAAAAATTTAATTAACAAAGAGATAAGTGGTATAAAAACAAAGCTAAAAGAAATTTTGATAATCTGTTTAAATACGCCAAAATTCTGGTTTCAGCTTCTCGATTTTGAGAATTATCTATAGGTCTTCAATAATCAATAATGAGATCATTAACAAAACACATAGACGAGCAGAAATCATGACCTTAAACCCCCCCGCTCTGAAAAAAAACAACCTCTCCACAAATAAGTTTGCATTCTCCAGACGAGCGGTGGGCTGGAGGATTTTGATCTTAATCATCTCTGACGATTGCAGGAAGCTCTCTCCGGGACCTTATATAACTAATCTAACATTTATTACATGAAGACAGGGCTTTGAGATGAGAGAGAGAGAGAGAGAGAGAGACTGGAAGAAAAGGGGCAGCGAGGAATAGAAGGGATAAAGAAAATGTGACAGAAGTGTGAGGGAAAACAGCTTGGAGAGGTGTAGCCCCCAGAGGAAAGCCTTGTTGTAAATGAAGTGCATGCAGGAGGAGGAGGAGGTGGAGGAGGGTGGATGTGTTTCTTGCTTCTGTATTTGTGTGTACAGTGCGTCCATCTGGACTCCATTTATGCCAGCAGAGTCTTTTCTGAATAGACGGTGTATGTTCCAATCTCTCTTTTTTTTTATCACCCTCTCTTGCTACAATGCATGTCTCTTTCTCTCTATCTTGCCTCCCTCTTCCTCCATATGTGTCTTTCTCTCTCTCTATCACCTTCAGCAGCTCCCCAGGGCAGGCTGTTAAATGCTGCAATCTGTCTCTGTCTCCCATCCTTACCCTTCCTCCCTCCCTCCCTCCTTTTCTCTCTCAGCCTTTCTCCGAGGCTCGCCGCTCATGAATCACGGCTCTAACTACTACATGTAAAAGAGGGAAATCCCTGACTAAAAGCAGAAGGTGGAGGGAAGGGGTGGGTTACAAGGACATATCTCAGGAGGGTTGGGGGTGAGCTCGTCATTTGTGATTAAGAGCGAGGGAAGGGAAAGGATGGGCAGACCACACAAGGATTATTATGAGACTATCAGGGTCGGAGGTCAATTTTTAACTTCATGTCAGCCGGTTCTTAAAGCTCATTTGTGATACCATTACGAGCAGAGACGCAAAAATACGGTTGCTCTACTTGACGTTAGCGCGGCTCCTTTCTTACAGGAAGCCGCCCCGCGTGGTAACATTAATCTTCTGTCGATCACTGGAGCTTCACTGGAGCAAAAGGGGGTTAAGTGCCCTTCAGAACTAATGGCAGTAGGAGGGGAAAGTGTTTCTTGCATGCTATTTTCAAGCACAATTTCCCAGCAGGTCCGAGACGCCACACTACTGACCTTTTGCCGCTGTCGCACGGCGGTTTCTTTAAACCCACGGAGAATTAGTTTGTGATTTAAAAAAGGGAAGTAGACCGGCCGTCACCATCGACTGGCCAACAACTGTTTTAAATGTGTCCAAAAGAACTGCAGCAGAAATGGCGCCACCGTCTTCTTATCTCATGGAAGCAACTCCTGACTTTAACATTTCGCAGTTATGTGGATAAACCCGCTGCCTTGGAGAGAATTCAGCATCTCCAGAACAACCGAAGACTTCACTATCCCCACATTGACCTTCGGTTGACCCCCACAATAGAAAATTCCCTCACAAAGAGGAAGCTATTTTTACATTTCGCAGTTATGTGGATAAATTCGCTGCCACCGTAACCTGAACTCGGATAAGCAGAAGAAAATGAATGGATGGATGAATTTCCTCCATGACCACGTCCACTGATTGTCTTCATTGGGATTTCAATAGTAAATAATGACTGTGGCCTTTAGAGGCAAATGCATTGGTATTTTTTAGCAATCTAGAGAAATAACATGATCATGTGGATGCTGGCTGACAATATAGTTTCGAGAACTCTTTAACTCCTCGTTAGTAACGCCAACAATTCAGATATTTAGCGTCCCACAAGAGGGTTGTAGAGATTTCTATTCATCAATGGTCAGTTCAGTCAGTGGAGAGAAAGTGCACAGGAGTCCAAGATGTCTTAGGCTGAAAGGTTTATTGAAGTCCGGCCAAGGAGGATGGAGGATTTATCAATACGCTTGTCACGACACAGTTCTGAAGAAGCTGTTCTCTTTCTTGGCTCGTCTGTAAAGGTGTGGTGACTTCATGTGTCCGTAAATCACCATTGGTGTACAAACAAACATTATCTTACTCTGTAGAGGCTTTTAGGATATGTACCTATCCGTTGTGTCGACGAGATTTGACAGCTCTATCCTCTGACTTCGGTTACCAATGATCAGAAGGGCACCTTGGAGAGAATTCAGCATCTCCAGAACAACCGAAGATTTCACTATCCCCACATTGACCTTCGGTTGACCCCCACAATAGAAAATTCTGTGTCCAGAACAACCGAAGACTTCACTATCCCCACATTGACCTTCGGTTGACCCCCACAATAGAAAATTCTGTCTCCAGAACAACCGAAGACTTCACTATCCCCACATTGACCTTCGGTTGACCCCCACAATAGAAAATCCCCTCACAAAGAGGAAGCTTTTTTGCAGCATGGAAGGATGCTGCCTGATCAGGCGGAGCCGAAACGCACCATGACCACATAGTCTGCAAACGGACAGCGTGCGTAAACTGACAGTTAGCTCACGTAACTCGAGTCAACTCAATTTACACGAGGATCCTGGTCCTGGCACCGTTTCCTGCCAATAGACCTAAGAGCCCTCTGTGACCAGTATGTGAAAGACGAGTTCAGAGGAAACAAAAAGACTTTAACAATTAAGCGATTGAAAGCATTAAAAGGTCAGATGTCAGCGATTCAGAATGCAACAATAAGAGCGGGGATACATTACTGCGGAGTTGAAAAGCAGCATAGAGCCGTCAGGTTGAGTCAAGGTCACTGTTTTTCTTCATCATCTCTCACTTTCCCAGTTTAAGTGTTTCGCTTTAACCGTGTCATTGTGTCTTTTCTGGCACTTCCTTTCTTGGTCTTCTCAGTCTCACCTTTCACTCACCTGCCACTGCAACCAGACGCTCGCGCACTCCTTTATTCATCGGTCATTAACATGTAATGATGTTTTTCCAGTCGGCGACCGCATACGTACGTACGCACAGGTACATCCAGGATAGTGCCTGAAAACAAAGTGCAGCACACGCTTAAAAGAAAAAGAGCAAATTAGAGGAGAGAGGCATCAGGAGATAAGCACAAATGTATCCTGACAGGCCTGATAGGTGCATTATGTCAAGCTTTAATTCTGAGCCGCGTAATCAGGTTTTTACCAATTTTAATTTCTTCTCCAGGTTGTCTTTAAATTAGTTTTATTGACGCCATTAGTCATCTGCTGCCAAAAACCAGACACCCAAAGAAAAAAACTGATTTAATTTAAAAACTCAAAACATTTCAGGTTTCACTAAACGGAGAATCGTCTGCATCTGTTACGAGTTATGTTCGCGTTCTTTCAGTTTGTTCTCCATCCATGTTTGTCAAGGCCGGGGTCTCTCTCTCTCAGCTTATCAGGCTGGCTGCTGAGCGAGGATCCTCTCTGAGTAAAAACCTGTTTTCATGCCTTTTTTTTTTCCTCTGAAAGCTTCGGCACTTCTCTCTGTGTGATGTGTGCTAATGCTGAACATACAGCCTCCCCTCGCCTCTCTGCAGTGTTTCACCCTCTTGCTGCAGACGCGCTCACTCATAGCTCTGCAGTCTTTCTCCTCTCTTATTCCTCACCGTCTCTCTCTCTCTCTCTCTCTCTCTCTCTCTTTTTTATGTTATCCCCTTGGTCTCTCTCTTTTTGTTGCACCTTTTTCTCGCTCGTTTATACTTGCTTTGCTTTACTATCTGAACCCTCGATGTTCCAACATGACTGCAGTGGTGCAGCGAGAACACTCTTCTTCTTCTTGATCTCGGTCAAATAGGGCTGAATAATTTAAGGGAGGAATCGAATTGTGATTTAAGTCACAGTTGCAACATTGGTCAGAAGAACTGCAGTGCTTTTCTTTGGCTGGCAGTCTGCTGTGTGATGGAGTAACACCATTGGTTGGTCGAGTGTCGAGGGGAGTTTCCCCATTGGTTGTTGCTTTTTAAAAACTAATTGGCGGGAGCAGTCCTTGATTATGTCCTCAGGAGAACATTAACTATGTAGCCATTTGGACCCAATGACAGTGGAAAGAATGGATACAGCATGAGTGACGTCCTAACATGTGGAGCCGTCTGCCGCCTCCTTGTTGGCTCTACTGCTTCTTCTAAATCTAAATATCGGCATCGTCGAATAATGCCTGGGAGGCAGAGAAGCAGTGCCGGTGGGCAGTGCTGCCTCAGAAACCTGTGGGTGCCGTCGCTGATGCTCTGTCCAGTCTTTATACTGTCATCGGTTTTGACCTTGTCAAATCAGCAGCTTTGATCCATGGTTGACCTGGTTGACTTTTGCTTGGCTCATTGCTGATACCTGATACCGTGGACTTTTAGGTAATTATCCTATTACCTTAGTATGGAGTAAATGTATATAGCACTGGCTATACAGTGATGACACCATCCGAGTTTAGATTGGTTCCCGATTGCTATAAAGATTTCTATTTATGAATGGTCAGTTCGGAAAGTGCACAAGAGTCCAAGATGTCTTAGGCTGAAAGGTTTATTGAAGCCCGGCCAAGGAGGATGGAGGATTTATCAATACGCTTGTCACGACACGACGCCGCCTCAGTTCTGAAGAAGCCGTGCCACTTAGTAACTACTCTATGCCCTGAAATGATTATTCTCAATATACTCAATCTACAATGTTCACACTTTAGTGGTCCGACATCGAGGGAAAACAGGAAATATGATCCAGTTTCACTAAAATCATCCACGATGGCGCAGAGTGGAGCATACACCTCAGTGCAGCATTTAAAATCTGTTATTTTATGGTAGAGAAGTTACACAATGTTGCATCAAACTATAAAAGCGTCACAGACGGACTCTGCGAGCTTCTTCAAGCCCCAAATCAAACGGAGGTCTGGATTCAGAGCTTAAATGATCCTGAAGTCCTAAACTAAAATGACATAATGCGCTTTTAAAGGCCGTTAAAAGGTCACGTCCACAGTAGATCAGCTTTTGGTTTGTCTGCTCAGGGCTCATGGAAGAGGACCCGCTCGTTTTAAGACAACAAAAACACAAAGATTCTTATTTTCATGTGATTATACACTAATGAAAACACACTAATGAATATAATGCGCCAATGAATCCTCCCAGATTTACACAGTGTGAAGTTTAACAGGGCCACGTTCACTCTCTCTCTGTCTTTGTTCTAGCGGACACACACTGTAAACACTTGCAGTCACTAAACATTACTTTTCTTTTCTTCGCTGTCTGGCTTTAAACACTCGCCTCCTCTCTCCCCTCTCGCCCGATTGGCTGTTGACCCAATGGGTTTCTTTTTTTTTTTGCACGTGTGCACACGCGCATCATGCTCACAGACTGTATGAGCGCAGAAAATACTCCCACGCATCATCATCAGCGGCACATCAGCACACACACACACATGCACTCATGCATGCTTGTAGATCTAGGCACACACACACACACGGACTCCTGCTGAGTTATTGGCAGCGCTGGAGTGACAGGCCTCTCTTCAGCAACTCATTCACGCTCCGTTGGAGATTGTGTTATGCACGGGCCATTTGCTACGTGGATCATAAAGTGCAATAAGGACAGAGTTAAGCAGGGATAGATGCACACACACACACTTAAACTCGCTCACACACACACACACACACACACACACACTAAAATACATCCAAACACTCCATCTGACACGATATTGCTTGATAAGTGCAGAATCTGTCTAAATCTCTCTTTGCCCGTGTCTCTGTCAGTTTTCTCCCGTGTGGCTGACTCATATGTCAGCAAGAGTAGCGTGGTAACAAAGTGAAGGAGAAAGTATTTAGAGAAGCTGTTAGAAGTGTGACAGCTAATGGAGGCCTGAGCTAAAAATAAGACTTTAAACAAGAGGGAAGGAAGCGAGGCGCAGAAAAAGAAAAAGGTGACACACAGGAAGTCACTCCTTGTTGCGCCTCGTGACACAACATACAGTACGGCAACCGAGAGTTGAGAACGTCGACTAAAGCTCTGACATCTTCAGACATATTCATATTCACACATCCAGCAGATAAAAAGCATCATCATCCATGTGGAGGTGTGTTTCTGACCTTCAGCTCTGATCTCCTCTGTGTCCACGGTGTTTCTCCCTTAGTTGCTTTTCCGTGCAGGATTTGATACCGGGTTGTGGGTTTTATTTGTAGATATGTGTATCCATATTATTGTGGGTCTGAATTTGTTAAAATAGGACACAGGACAGCAGTAGTAGAGTTCTTTGCTCTTAGGCTTTACTCCAAACATTTCAGGCTGCACATACACCAAATGCCACCAGGGGGCCTCACATATGCCTTTCCTACAGGTAACTTCCTGCCAGGTAACACACACCTTGATCCCCTAGAGCTCCCTCTAGGGGAATGCCAAATATCAACAATGTCAGGATGCTACATAGACATTTGACAGTAACATTTGTACACTGGATAAAGGACTGGTGACTGGGCAATGGTGCAAATGATGAATAGATATGGTTTCTACAACTATGCACAGCAAACTAAATGTAAACAGTGAGGATAAATAAGTTATGATGTGATAGACGAAGCAAAGCAGTAAAGTTCTAGGTTGTTAAAACCAAAACAATGAGCTGAAAGATGCTAAAACACTTCTGAGTTATAGTTTATGGATCATTAAGGTCAGAAATGTTGTTTGCAAGTGACATTTTGGGGACGTTATACTGTTGTGGTGTGGAATTTAAATGGAAATTCCCAAAAGTTGCTTGCTAAGAAAACTAGACTGTCGTCTGGAGACGGTCACAGTTCGGTCTCTTTTTCTACACCGACTCGAGGCGTACTCGTGGCAAATTTGGCGTGTTTGTAACATGTAGGAGAACCTGGCTTCGACGCTCATTCAGCGGCGAATGTGCCATTTCGATTTCCCTTCACAGTCATTTGTGCGGATCCAAGAAGATGCCGCGCAGTCTTCTGCTTCTCATCCCGTCTGCCAGAAAAGTGTTTCTGAGTAAGACGGCTGCAACGTTTGGCAGGATCCCGTAGGAGAATCGAGTACAGACACGTCCACAGTGCGCGTGGGAGCTGCGATGTTTATTAATACAATCATGACACTTGGGTGATTCAATTATGACTTTCATTTGGCGAGCAGGAAGTTGCTTCATTGCGCGATTGTTATGCATATGCTGGATTACACAACAGGCTTTATGTTGCTTAGTTTGAGGTTGTGGAATGTGACAACGTAACATGTGCACTGATGATTGTTGTTCTTTCTTTCCACAGCTGGCATCCACTAACTCTGCTAACAGCAGCCAGACGACTGCAGCCGACAACAAAGGTATGTCCGACTTTCCTTTCCCCTCTCTATAATGATGCCCAACCTGCTTTTGTGGGAATCGATGGCATGGTGAACGATCTGTAGGTAACTTAGAAAGCTTATTTCTAGATTTGGTGAGTTTTCAGACAAGCCTTGGTTTTTATTCTCTAATTAAGAACATGAACGACTTTCCTTGTTAGAGTTTCCGAAGAGTCTTCCCTCAAACTCACATTAAGCCTACTATACAGTTGAGTCACTGGCAAAGCCAAAGACCCAAATACTTTTAAATGACTGGCTTTGTCATCACTTGTAAGAGATGCAGTGTGTTAAGTCTTGATTTTAAACGTCCAAGTCGAAGCTGTAGAGTTGTTGTCATTAAATCTTAGTCAAAGTCGCCAAGAGGCAAAAAGTCTGCAAGGCGTTCGTGTAAACTGTCTCTCTTCCTCGACTTTCTTTTTTCTGTTTATCTCTGCCTTCTCTCTCTCTCTGTGTCCTGCTCTCCATCTTTGAGCCTCCACAATACAAGAAAGTTGACATTCTGCTTTACAGAGGTCACACTGCTGATTTTTTTCCATGAGCTAAGCAACCGAGACAAGGCAAAGTCTTCTGGCAGGAATCACTGCGTGTCAGCCAGCAAAACTTTGGCTGCAGCTTAACTTTTGTGCAACGTTGCTCATCAATAACTAATTTCAGCACTGCGGGAATTTACCATCCGTTAATGCGCCTGGATCAGTTTCTTGTCATGTGAACTCGCATTTTCTATATCTGATATTTCATAAAACCACATCGAGAGGCTATCTCGACCTTCTTTCTCGTCGCCCGTCCTTTTACTATTAAAGCCCCAAGGCGAGGTTCACAGTGTCTAACATACATGTATGATGGGAATGTGTGGTATGTAGATAGCTTGAGGCTAATAGTGCTCTGTCTCCAGAACCATCTCCAAAGTCTTTGAAAAAATAATCCATACCTTCATATTTTCAAAACCGGACTGCTGTAACTCACTCCTCTCTGGTATCAATGGAAAACCAGACCCAGGCCTCCAACTAGTCCAGTTCTCTACTGGTTTCTGGTGCGTTTTAGGATTGATTTTCAAGGTTTTACTAATCACTTTTAAAGCCCATTGGGGTCCAGGCCCGACTACCCCAACTACAGTGCCAGCATGCCGGTTCGTAGCAGCATTAAGCCTTATTCACACCGGGGACGGCGTTTACGTGAATCCCCAGTTAGATCCTCGGTCACTTCTCTTCCAAGGTCTGTTACAGGAATTTTTAAAGAGAAACCCCTTAAATAAGGAGGATCGGATTCAAAGCATCAAAGTTTAAGTTGAATTTATTTTTCTTGTACAAGAAGGAGCGTTTAACAGTGCAACACACTAAAGGGGTTACAGAGGAAAAGGCTCCCTGAGGAGCTCTAACAGTTGGTTCTTATACATTTTTCTTAAGATGGGCTGTAAATTGTTAACAGACAATTTGCATATAAAGCCTTTAAACAGTTTTCTTCAACATATCACCTAATGAGTAGCCAGTATGTCCCCAATATTGAAGTCATCTCCCTGACTCATTCTGTTCTCAAATTTCTTCATTTATACATTAATCTCAACTTTGCCATACCCTGTCAGTCTGAGTAAAACATCAATAAAGGGAAGTGCCCTAAAGACATGTAATAAATAGGAACAAACATTGTATAAGTTAAAACATCCAACTAGCTGTGTAACCCTGATTTTTATAACAAGGTTGAGGCTCAAAACAAGAGGTGCTCGCACCTTTTCCGTCAGGACCACGCAACTTTGGCACGACCTGCCCGAGGAGATAAAGCTCACCGGATCAGTGAACTCTTTCAAAAACTCATTTTACAGACTCGCTTTAACAAGTCCTTCTCGTTATCTTTGGCAGTTTTATCTAACTGCATCCATTTCCTTAAGAATCTGTACTTGTTACCCAAAATCAGCTTTAAAAATAATGATCATTCTGTCGGATTCAGTCGTTTACCTTTAAAGAGAGGCGTGTTGATCTTTCAGGGCTGCTGACTCTGTTAGCTGACAAGGCCGTCTCCGGGGTCATTTTCAGTCGACTGAACATTTTGTAAGGTCCTTTTATATATTTATTGAGATGGAATGAGCTGTTCCCTTCTTAGTGAAATATAATAGTGACATCTCTGCTTCCAGACTAACTGCAAATGTTCTTTCGTCTTTAAGAAACACAAGATTTTTTAAGAGATCATTCTGCATCACCGCTCTCGTCTACAAGGATGTGCTGTTTGTTCATCCACGCAGCTCTTCGCCACCGTCGCCAGAGATTAGAGCGACATGCAGTGTGGTTTTTAAAGCACCGTCCAACACCGACTTGTTACTCTCAGTTACATGTATAGTCTGCAGCTTTTATCACCTCCATTTTCGTATTTTTATCTTTGCAAATCAGAGATGGGATGTTTTTGGAAAGTGGACTTTTGCATTCACAGTATCTTGGCTTTTTGGAAGATTGTTGGAAAACTCAAACATTGACAGACTGATTTGACAACTCTTGCTTTTGTATTAACCCATCCCCCCTTTTCCAGAGAAGGCATCGGCGGCGAAGCCTCAGGAACAAGAGGAGGAGGTCGACATCGACCTGGAGGCGCCGGAGACGGAGAAGGCAGCGCTCGCCATCCAGAACCAGTTCAGACGTTTCCAGAAGAAAAAGAAGTAGACGAGTGACTGACTATGAGAGAAAACGAGACGAGAAAAAAAAATTGAAAAAAGAAAAAAAAAACGGAAAAAAAAATCCGCAGATGTACAGAAATGCAGTAAATGATTGAGATGAATTGTTTTTGGGGGGCTAGAGGGGTGACGGAGAATTGTTCAGGATTTATTGTCATATTATGCAAAGTGTCAGGAAACGCCTTTTTGCATGAGAGACGGTGGACAAGACAGACGGAAAGGATGAGAAAACAAAAAGGTGGAGATTTGGAATTTATAATCTAGCATGACGAAATACTGTAACCTCCCGTCACCAAATTAACCTTTGCAAATGTCCCCACATATCACCCGTGTGTCCCTCGATGCCCCCAAACCACGCAACCACCCCAACCCCGATCCCTCGTCCATGCAGCCCAGCACACAAGCAGACAGAAAAAAACAGATCAACACTTGTCTCTGCTGACTGACAGAACAAGCACACGTCCTTCAACGTCGATGAAACGGGAACGCACAAACAGAAAAGAAAGAAAGAGAAGCACACTCTCTAGTTTCTAGGTTCTTTTCTTTCCGCCTCCTTCAGCCGTCACAAGCTTTCTTTCATTCTCTGTTTCTCTCTGTCTATCTGAAAGGATGAAAATAACACCGCGGAACTGACTCAGGTGTAAAATCACCTCTGCGTCGCCTCCCATGTAGGCCAGATATTGGATCGCCTCTGTCGGTCTGATCTCACGGGTGACGGAAGTGGTGGTCATGGAAACTGGCTGCCAACTCGGAAACAGTCGGAGGCAATTTGCTGTAGACGAGATCGACGCGTGACGGGAAGAGTGCTCGTACGAGTTTAACACTCCACCTCGCACTTTACGGCCAATCACTGACACATTAGCGATCATCAGGTGTCTACAGCGTTTGCATCTTTTAACAGCCTCAGTGAAACCTGATGCTGTTTAATATCAATGAGCGCCGCGTGACCTGATGGAAATTCATTCAAACATTCATACCTACTCATCTTAAAGCAACCATTCAGGTGGCGTTTAATGAAGCACGTGTTATAAGATCTGTGGAGGCTTGCGTGGAGGCGATAAATAATTCTCACTGTTTGTTTCAATTTGATTAAACTGAGCAAAAAGACGGGAAATGGCGTGTTGTCATTCACACGTTGAATCTCCTGAGACTCGTCCTGAATGTCGACCTCGGTTAACAATAGGTTGTTTGTTTGTTTCAAACTGTGGCAGGCTTCTCATTTCTGGCTGTTGACCTTCCATGTTGGTGGGTCAAATGACAACTCACACTTTTTGTCGCTTGTTGTTTCGAGCTCACAAAACGCCTGTGAAAGTGTTTTAAATGTGCACTTCAGGGCTACATACACGACAAGGACTCTTAGTGTCGAATGTATTTTGTTCTAACAGAACCTTTTTTGGACCTCGTGTTCATATTTTCAAACAATAACGTCATTTAATGAGTAAAAACACAAATTTCATTTGAGATTGATGTGCTAAAAGATCACAGTCAGACCAGTTTGGTTAAGTCAAGTCTTGATCTTGGACTTTCAACCACATCTCATGCACTTCCTCAGCTCTTATTGAGGTAGTGATATGACGTAATATGAGGTATAACGACAACATCTGGAGCTCCAGCCACCGAAAGCTAAAACTATTCTATTAAAGGCGCGATAGATGATCTGGTCCCTCCTCATGAATAAATCTAATTTAATAAATATTAGCGATGTGTCAGTCGCGGACGAGCTGGTTCAAAGAGCCGACTTCCCATCAGTGAGCCGTTCATTGGGTAGTTTCAGAGATTCAAAACAACTTTGGCTGAATTATAAAAGGTATGAGTAAGATAAGGGAGCTGATAGAGTCAAATGATCCGGCTCACTAAAAAGAACCGAACTTCCCATCGCTAATTAATATGAGTTCTGCTTGAGAAGAGTCTCAGCACAAAACAAAAGTGAGGAAACTGAACAGTGCGCATTGTTGTCGCTCCACAGCTTGCAGCCTCTGCACCTCTCCACTATCTTTACACGACCCGGAATAGTTTTGAACACCGATACAGAACGATGTTTGCTCGTCTACACGACCGGCCGGCATCGTGTTGCTTCCCGGCCTTAAGTCGCACTTACATCATTTACACGCTGTCTGTCTATGACTGAAAGCTTGGGTGTTGGGTTACCCCGTGCCCCTGTAGGTAACTCAAACCTCGGCGTCCTTAAATAAAGACTTGATAATGATTCGGAGCAGATGCCAGCGGTGAACCCGAGCCCTGTCACCTTTAGACAGACAGACAGAGAGAGAGAGAGAGAGACAGATAGAGAGAGAGACAGTGCAGCTGTTGAACAGAGACAGAAAGAAAGACATTTAAGAAATGCATTAAATATAAAGCACACTGTACAAATGAATACACACAAAGATTGCACATATACACACACATGCACACACACTCTCGCTTCATCCATGCCCCTCCCCTCTCCCCTCTCCCCCCTCTGTCAATGTATGTAGCACACTGAACTGCTTCTCTTAAAAAAAAAAAAAAAAAAAGCCAGATTTACTCCCCATCGCTTTAATAATAATCTCACTAATTACTAGAATTATTA
The DNA here is from genome assembly GCA_004119915.2 of Collichthys lucidus. Lineage (NCBI taxonomy): Eukaryota > Metazoa > Chordata > Actinopteri > Sciaenidae > Collichthys > Collichthys lucidus. The sequence continues at coordinate 21,387,272 of CM014101.1, read as the reverse complement.
TTGGAATGTAACCTCTTTTCTATTTCGAGGACAGGAAGTGGTTGCAAAAAAAAAGAAAGAAAAAAAAGTGCAACCAGCACAAGCCAGCCAGCCGTCATCGCCGCCCGCTCACTCTTCTCCGTCGTTGTCCGACTGTTTCCTTCACAGCGTAAGAGGAGATTTAGTGATGACATCGCCTGAGTTTGATATCAAACCGCTTTTTCTCCCCTAAGAATGCTTCAGCAAATGTTTGAGTCTACGTGGGTCCATGCAGTCTTGGCAAATAAAATAGTCGATATTCTGAATTCCCTGGAAACTTATTTAAATCAACCAAAAGTCACTTGTAGTAACTCTAAACCTGAACCGGTGGAGAAAAGCATTGGACCGCTATGACTTGCAAGACCAAGGTAAACAGGGAGGAAGCACATGACGAAACTGTCCTTTCAAAATAAGAAAAGTTGAGCTTTTAAAAAACAACTTGTGTAGTTTTGAGTTTTGAGAAACTGCAATGCACAAACTATTTTGAACGAAAAAAGCAATTATTAGACAATCAGATTTTAAGGATCTCTGTTCAAAGCTCAAATGTGTGCAATAGTTTGATTCCTGCATATTTAATCATTGATATATAATGTTATAAAGAAAGATTCAGATTAAGATTTGAAGCCACCTTTTCAGTTTTAGTCCATTCGTGTCATTTCAGTGATTTACCAACAACATGTAATATCTTTTATTATGTTTTTGCTGCATATAAGAAAAAGGAGGGAAATCTTGAATCGTCATTATAGGACCTGTTCAGGAGCCAGATCCATGTAATTGAAAAACAGAGTCTGTGTCTGGAGGCTGTAAATAGCTACCTGTGAGGACCCAAAGAAGCTTAATGTTGCTTGGCAACAGCACCAACCTCAAGAAAAAAAACAACAACAAAAAACAAAACGCCAAGCCGGTCGGTTCAATGTGAAATGTGACTTGTGATTGAGCCTCGTGTGGATTTGAGGCTGAGGTGGGATCATCCGGGCGGTTAGATAAAAGGTCACAGGTTTGATCCTCACGGGAGATGGCAGCCGCGTTCCTGATGGCGTTGGAGATTTTTCTCTTTGACTTGGGGCCTGGATCGGGATTTAAATGCCTCGTCTTTAAAAGGGGAAAAAGGAGTTTGATACAAATTCAGCCTAAAAAATTGAAAGCTGATAAAGCCATCATAGACACAGTTTCCCTATCAGTCTTGAGTTTGCATGGAGTCCAATCTAAAAACACTCCTAATTCTGACTTTTTAACTACTATCAAGCAGGGATATGAGTTTTTTCAGCCAATACCTTTACCGACCCAATAACTGCTTCTCTTAAACAACTAATAAGCCATTTGTGTGGATGCACTTTGCTAACATAGTTACCACGTGACGGACGCTGCTACTTCAGCATGTTCTCCAAGATGCGCGAGATGTTTCAGGTTAGATTTGTCAAGGCGTCATAACTCATCCTGATTCATAATATTTTGTCCGATATCGAATCCAGAGTTTTAGACGTTTAGCTCCCCCACTCATAATACTGCACCACATTAGAGAGCATATATATATATATATATATATATATATATTAGGTCTTTCTTGATTTCTCTTTCTTTGTCAACACTGTGTTGTCGCTTTGCTTTGTTTGCCTGACCTCATTTCACTTCCACCACCCCCACCTCCCGCCGCCGAAGGCAACCAAATTAGGGGAGCAAGCGGAGGGGGGGGTTGTCAGTGGCCACGATGTGGTCGCTCTGAATGAGTAGTAAAAGGACGGGTGGAATAAAAAGCTTATCATGATTGGAGCAAAGCCGCTACAGTTTGTCAAAGATGGCTTAAGTGAAGTCCCCCACATCCTCCCTAAAAACCTCTTGACGTCACGGCAAGACAAGAGCTTGGCAATCGGCGACCAGGGTTTTTTTTTTTTTTTGTACATACCATTTATACACTACAGCGTCTGTGCAGTGTCTCCCTAAATCCATGCTTGCTGACTTAATATTCTCCTCTCACTTGTATGTGTTTATCTACATCCACTTCTTATTACGCTTGACAAGAATATAATGTACTTGATAGTGACGAGTAATTGGTGCGGTATGCCAATAGTGGATATTTGGGCACAGCTTTACAGCCTAGAAATGACATCAAAGCCATATTTAGAGAAGAAAAACATGTATATTTAGATAATCTGTTCTTGTACATCCCTTCTGTCACGTCGTCTGTAGTGCCGTAAAGCAACAGTCAAGCAACCTAGAAGAAGAAGAAATCCCGTGCATCCCATGCTACCAAAAGAAAGTGCGTAAAGTAGGATTTTAGTCCGTGTTTAAGATGATTGTATGTTCACAAGGTGCGGGCTTACCCTTCACAGCGTGGCCAATCAGTGACCACTGTCCTTTCAGGGAGGCATCTGCCAATCAGGAAGCTCTACAGGGCCCCATTCCCGCAACCCACCACTCTTCTTATTGCCTCATCACTTCTTCTATCATGATGATTGATGCTTTATTTATTGCTGGTTTATTAATTTGGATAATTTATGTGGATACCTACGTTGTTGTTGTTGTGAAAACTCCTCCAGACTTGTTTTGTTGTGTTTCCTGATGTGAAGGCATGTGAAATCCATATTTGTATGTTTTAGGCTATAAATTCCCTCTGTGTATTTTTGACATTTCGGATCTATGATGTGTTGTTGGACTTTCAGAAATGGCGGCTAAGGTGAGAATGCACAAGAACACTCCCTGTACTGTGTTTTCTGCACTAAATAAAATTTGCTGCATATTGCTTTGAACTCTACGCACCTTGCTTTTGTCGGTTTTGTAAAATTGCTCGCATCAAACTGCAACAATGAACCACAAATATGTCAGACACCTGCAGAAACTAAAGTAATTTCAATTTCTGAAAGAATATCCTCCTGACCCGGACCCTTCGGGGGATGCTGGTATTGCTATGAGGGTCCCTGCAGGAACTGGTTTCAATCTCGGGTCCCTCTGGGTGCTGTTCCAGTTCAAACAGACTCGTGGATGATTTGACAGAACGTTGCCCCTTTTATTATTACAGTGCTGGAATTTAGGAATTTAGAGCACTCAATTATGCACAGCGTAAATAGGACGCTTTGTCTTTGTGCATCCCCTTGACACACTTGACGTGACATACTACAGGAGGTCGGAGAGGTCTTGCATGCCTTGAAAAAGTCCCACCAAGACACGGATTGGTGTTACAATTCACTAGCATGGACCCACACTGCCAACAAGATAGGTTTAAATGATTTATTGACAAAATGAAGGATTGAGAGTGAAGTGTGATCGCGTGTAATTCTTCTTCTTCAAAGAGAACCAGAAGATTAGAAGGGTATTAGACTGTTGGAAGTGGCGTGGTTGAGGTCTGGTCTGGATCCTAGAAGCTCCAAAACTCGAGAAAATTCTTAAAAAGAAACAATTGCTTATGGTTAACCAAAAAAAATCTCGTAGAACCAAAAAGGACGTCAGGATGTCCTTTGTGTATTTGGGTAATCAGTTTTTTGTGTTTATACGGTTAGTCAACGATTGAATATACAGTGGTCCCTCGTTTATCGCGGGGGATACGTTCTAAAAATAACCCGCAATAAACGAAATCCGCAAAGTAAGTTTTACAATTATTATACATGTTTTAAGGCCGCAAAACCCCTAACCACACACTTTTATACACCTTTTTTTTTTCATACACATTTTGTACAATACTCCCTTAAACAGGACGCAGAACACATATGCCGTTCTCCCTTAGTCAATTTAGGACGCAGAACACAATGCGCATGCTGTAAAAAAAAAAAAAGCATGCAAAAATTATACTAAAAAAATCTGGGAAACAGCGAGTCCGCGAAAAGTGAACCACGATATAGCGAGGGACGACTGTATCTTTGATTCAATCTGGAAAAGGCCAAAGAGTTGCTATGCTCAAATTTGCTTCTGTTCAATAACTATCGACAGTATCCATTTACGTCAACACAGCAGAGACCATCCAAAACACAGTGTCGAATAATTACAACAAATGCACGATGGAATAAAGAAAACTTAATTCCACGTTACTCAGTGTGGTAACTCTGAGGAAAAATTTTTGCAAACCAAAAAGAAAATGTGGTTAAAACCAACTGAGCATCGTTCAGTTCATGGAGCCTTCTGAAAATAAAACTAAAAGAAAGTGATTAAGTTTGAAAAATCCAGCATGGCCTCACGCCAGCAGCGATTTCTCTGCTTTTAATGTCCTGAAAGAAAGATCAAATGAAAACTGCAGTGCACCCTGGGTATTTTTTTTGGAGAGGGTTGTAAATGTACCTCAAGCTAGAAACAGAGTTCAGAAAGATGTGTGTCGCGTTTACCATTAAAGGGTATATTCATGGAGGATATCAGCAACACTTAAACTTTGCAATAAATTCTATGCAGTATGTATACACTCACTGTATATACAGTATATTCAGATCGGTATGAAGGTCAAGGAGAGACATCATTAGTTTGTCCGACCCGGTGATGATCAAAAACTCACTCAGCAGTTTTCTGGCAGAAGGATTCCTAATGTCAGTGAAACGAAAATAACTTCTGCATATTTAAATGTCAGGCTTCATGGTTGAGTCTCTCTTTTTCTTGCACTTTGACTCGTATGAAGTCTGTCTCGAAGACGACTGCAGTGCAGCGAGAGAACAAAAAGAAAAATGCATTACGCACATTATTGAGTGCAGCATCTTTTCTGTCTGCAGCAGATTTTTATTTTTCAAAAGGTGTGTTTGATGGGAAGAGTTTGCTCTCTGCATCATTTTCTAGAGCTTGATATAATCAATCCAACTTTAGATCGTGAACCTAAATCTATCGATATCGACTGATCAATTCTTTAATAGGATCTTCTCTCCAGGATCAAATTCTCCTTTTTTTAAAGATCAGTTTCCTTTTGTCGTCAATATCCCCAGTGAAACATCAATAAAGTTTGACAGGAGCGGATGCTAACATCGGCCTCAAAGCGTAGGCGGTGGTTTTAAATTTTACACATTCGACGTTTCTTTTTCTGCACGATGTCAAAGACAGGACAAAGTATTTAAGAGAAGTCCGTGTTACCCCTGGAGCATTTCTGATCGATGGTGTGTTATGTGAAGACATAATGTAGGAGGTCAGAGGTCATCCCGCTTTGCCCGCGGAGCTGGGAAGATAGATTTCACGAAGGAAATATTCAATCCGTCTTACATATGTTTGGAGACGTTGCTCAGATGAAGAGCAATGAAAAGAAAACAGTTCTCTCAGCTTTGATCTTGAACACAAAAGAAAATCCTGTCGTCTATTCTGGGTCTGTAATTTCAGGATTTACTGAACCACATGATCTTCGGCCTCAAAACGTCTCATTTGATCACATGACGGATAAGACGTGCTTCTTTTGTCTTCACAAAGACATATGCGGGGGAATGATTTTAAAAATTTGCACGAGACGAGATCACATGAGACGGTATCGGATCAGATGTGAAGGGGAAGAGGAGGAGATCATGTTTAAGCGAAATATGGGTTTTAAAGAAAATGAATGCGCACGCCGTCATGTCTCGGGTACATGCATGAGTCGTCAGGGCAACAGAAGCGTGACGCGTGATGCATGAAAAGGTATTACCTGAGACAGCATGCAGCAACAGGCAGGAGGACACAGATTGAGTGCTGCATGTGAATGAAGCACTGCGGTGTGGTAGCTAATCATCAGCTGCCCGTGGAGAGGCTGCAGGGACCGAGATCACAGTTGTTGTTTTTTGAATGACGGAGAATTAAAAATAGCCCCTCTGTGATGTCTTGGGTTAAAAATAGAAGCGGGCACGGCAGAGATGTTGTGCGTTTTCGGATGATTCGGCATTCACGGGCGTCGCTTCGCATTCATACAGCTGCATACATTCACCCCTGCATGCTGCAACAAGGCAGGGAGCTGCTGATGAGTATGGATGCCCCTCTTTCCAGGAAACTCCTCGCCTGCACGAGAAGTGATACATTTTAATACTTAAAGAAGCAGTGTTTGGACTGAAAACAAAAAAAGGATTGGGGAATGTAAGAAACTACAGTCCACACACACAATCAGATTTATTCCTCCTTTTTTCCAGAATCCATCTATGCTTTCATTCCTCTGTGCACATCTTCAAGTCATTATCTCCCACAGGTTTAGCAGCATGTGAAACTATGTAGTATTTAATTATCTTGACGGTTCATTAATTGATACTTTGCAAAACAAGACTCTAGAGTTCTACACGGTGCTATACAGTAATGCTTTGAGCTTAATGCTCATGACATTTCCCATGGCCTCTGAGGCTAAGGCCCTTTATTTACAGAAGAAACCTGAGATACCTGTACTCTACGTTACCAAGATGGTTAGGTAGATCTCTCAGATCAGTCTTTAGTGGTACGTGGTGACGCTTTGGAACAATCAATCGTTCAGTTTGCACCAATCCTCTTACATAACCATTCAGTGGTGGCAGGGTTAGTGAAGCGTAGGGCTGCAACTAACGATTATTTTCATGATCATTACATTACATTTAGCATTTTATCCAAAGCGACTTACAGAGGAGGACATAAGCTGACAGAGGTGTAAGGAGCACAGAGTAGTTGTTAGTTTTGTTAGGCAGGGAAGCATTCTCGAAACAGAAAGGTTTTTAGAAGTTTTTTAAAGGTAGAAAGGGATGTTGCAGTTCTCGTAGCCGTTGGTCGGTCATTCCACCATTTGGGGACGACCACAGAGAAGAGTTTAGAGTGACCTCGCTTTGCGAGAGGCGATGGTACAACTAGACGGTTTGTATGAGCGGAGCGTAACGCCCTGGTCGGGGCGTGAGCCTTTAGTAAGACGCTGAGATAGGCAGGGGCAGATCCTGAGGTGGTTTTGTAGGCTAGCGTCAGAGCTTTGTGTTTAACTCTGGCTGCTACAGGCAGCCAGTGCAGGTCGCTGAAGAGTGGGGTGACATGTGATCTTTTGGGTTGGCTGAAAACCAGTCGGGCTGCAGCATTCTGGAGCATTTGCAAAGCAGGTAGGCCGGACAGGAGGGAGTTACAGTAATCGAGGCGGGATGTGACTGTAGCCTGTATCAATCTGTCCATGATTCATTTAAATTTTTTTGGTCCATAAAATGTCAGAAAAGGCCCAAGGGGACGTCTTCAGATGTCTTATGTCCTAAACCCAAAGATATCGAGTTCACGATTCAATCGATTGTCCAAACAGTTGGCGATCAATTTAAAACTGATGAATCATTAGAACAAAGTTGCAGGGATGGGTAAGTTCAGCTCACTTCTGCTAAAAAGTCCAAAGAGAATAATCCCAGCTGGGATTAATACATATAGTCTTGCAGCGGTTACCCCGCTGAGGAAACGCCACATGATCAGATTCAGCAGACATCATCTCAGCTGCGAGCTTTGTCCTCCGGATCGCCGGGGGGGGGGGGCACGGCGAGGTTATCTGTAACACAGAGAGCGTGACACTATCCTCACCGACCATCAATAATGCTCAACTAACGCTACCGTATCCCCAGGAGGAGGTGAGAGCAGCGATACCCTCTTTATAAAAGAAACCAGAGAGCGTCGAGGGGGGGGAAGGCGGAAGATGACACAGTGGAAGGAGGCGGGGGGAGGAAGCAACATGCTGAGATGTGAGAAAAGTCTCCGGAGAGCGAGCTTACTGGTTTTTCTCGTGTGTTTGAGAGGGAAGAAGAAGACGCAGAAGAAAGACCCGTGTTTATTCGCAGGCAGGGTTCTTCAAATTAGAACATGAAAGAGAGAGATGGAGGTGCTACATGAGGGAGTTTAGGTGTGTGGAAATGAAATTGAGGGAGGATGGAAGAGGGAGGGGGTCAAGACAGGGGGAAAAAAACACAGCGGAGACTCGGGTTGCAAGGGAGGAGAGAAAACAGGAAGCAATGGAGAGAATAAGAGAGAGAGAGAGAGAGCTTCTATTTATAAACATGAAAAAGAACCTTTGGATTGCTCTATGGAAAAAAAACCTAACAAAGAGAGAGAGAGAGAGAAAAGAACAAAAGGGGAGAGAGACAGTCAGAAAGAAGAAGAAGGCAGGCAGATGGGTGGAAAAGATGAAAAGATGGATGGATACACAAAAGAGCTGGAGAGGGGAGAGAAAGGGGGGAGGAAGGAGGGAGGGAGGAATACATTTACCTTGACTGACACTGCGACAGGGAGAGAAAGCAGAACCCCCCCCCACCACCACACTCCAAGAAATTGTAGCTCCATAACATCATGCGACACAATCACTGCAGTGGGTTTGCTGTAGGGGGCTACACTGAATATTACAGCACAGATGCATCCACGTGCACACACACACACACACAGATTTATAGCAACAATAAAAAATAGTAAGTAAGGGAACTTTTCAAACGTCTGCGTTATATATTCCCCCAACTTCAGCCGGTTGGGATAAGACTAGGAAACAACAGAAGCAGAGGTGAAACTGTGGGAATAAAACCGAAGACATGCGAGACGATCAATAATATGCAACAGATAAATAGAGACGCAGTGACATTTGCAGGAAGTGAGGAGGGGATCGATAACACCTCAGAGACCCGGACATGTGCTCGTTTTTAGAAACACAAGCCGCTCTTCAGCATCGATGCTGTCAATATGCTGCAGAGCAAAGAAATCAGTCAGTCTGAGACGTCGGTGGGTGGCCGGTTTAGTTTGAACCCCAGGAACTGAAGAATATTTAGTAAAATGACTGATTTAAACTGTATTTCAGTATCACGGCCCTGCCGGTTCTTTGGTTGGTGCAGCAGCTTTCAAGCGTCGTTCCTTTTGGGTGTTGATGTGAATAACGTGAGGATTTCCGCCCGTTCTATTGTTGTGCACATACGTTGCCACGGGCAACAGCATCAGTTACTGTATAGAGGGGGGGGGGGAATGCATCATGAATGTAAAGTGTTGGCAGGAACTGGTGTTCCCTCAGTGCCAGCTCAAGGCCGCCCACTAGTGATGGAAACAAAGTATCGCAGCTTCTAACAGGTTTAATGCTGCCGACTGCATTGAACTGAAAAATTATAATATTTTTGCATAATTATTCACATTTAGTGCAACTTTAAATGCTAAAATTAAAAAAATAACACCTCATTTTATTGACCCTGACAACAGGAATGCAGGTTTTATGTCAAGCAGAAGGCACATGAAGCAGTGTTATACTGTATAGTATGGCACTACATCAAATCTATAATATTGGGACATTATTATATTATAAGTATGAGCAAGAGTTGTGCCACTGTGTCAAATCTGTGTGTGTGTCATAAAAGACTGAGGCAAAGTGAAATCTGTGAGTGTGTTTATCAGAATCCATGCGTGCTTGGTCAAAATAATGTGCTGTGATTTGTAAATGTTGCTACATGAATGGCCCAATGCTATGAGGTATGGAAGACAAAAATAAATATGCATAAACAGATAACGGCCAATTGAAAATTGCGATAAATTATCAACCGATTTGATTGATTTTGAAGCAGATCTCATGTAAAAACCTTTGTTGTTTACAAAAAAACAAGATATATTTCATAATTTTGCCAACTTACAACACAAAACTGCCGTTTATCATTTAAAGGACGAGTACGCAGGATGTAGTCGTGCAGTTTTGGAATGGAACCACCTTCACTTTGCCTCCTGATCCAAGCACAAGGCAGAAACTGTGGTGGCCGCGATTGTCAGTTTAAAAAATAAATGTATTTTAAATTGACATTTCTATTCCAAATAGTTCTGCTCGGATAAACCGGGCTGTTGTTTCTACCGTTCATTATTCACCAACACCCAACTGACATTTAGCATTTACTGCAAGATGGAAGGAACCAGAACCACGTCCGTGTGACGAGAAAAGTCTCAATGGCTCCGTATGGACCAATCACAGATGACACATTTCAGCATTTACTCCCAAACAGAAAATAAAAAAAAGGATCACACCCATACTGGTCACACCTCAGAGAAGAGCCAAGAGAAACACAGGTATGTTTTGATATTTGATAATCCATATCTGCTGGGTGTGAATGTGGGTACACTGATAGATTTGGATATTTTATTGAATGTGCGGGAAGTTTTCAAGATTTTCTTGGAACCAGCTACAATTTAGGGCTCAAACATTGAGTCAGGGTGCTCAGAAACCATTCACAATATATTTTTGAGGTGTTTAATGATCCAAAAATCAGATGTCGAAATAATATTTAAGCTTAAAAATGAGTGAACTGATTACTTTTTATCCAGATAACGTACAAGTTATTTCATCTTACCTGACGAAGATGTTTTGTAAGAGCAAGTTTCACTTTTTTCCAGCTTCCAGACTTGGCAGACAAACTGATCAGGACAGTTTTTGTTGTTCAGTGTGTCTGGAGCTGCACTCTGACCCGACACAACTTCTGCAAGCTCTGCATTGAAAATTACTGGGACGGCACAGATGTGTGTTGACGTCAGGTAAATATTTTACCTGACCCGAGCTTGGGATCAACACCAACTTCAACACAGCTGCAAGCCGAGTCACGAGTGCTGAGGCCAAAGCTGGTGATGTCTGCACAGGTGTCAGACTAAAGGCCGTGAAGTCCTGCCTGGTGTGTATGGCGTCTTACTGTGAGCGTCACCTGGAGACAGCAGCAGCCCTGAGTAAACATACGCTGATTGAACCAGTCAGCAACCACGAGAAGATCCTCGAGCTGTTCTGCAAGAAGGAGAAAGTTCATATGTCAGATCTGCGCAGAGGCCTGAGCACAGCAGAAAATGCTAAAGTTCAGTTTTTCTCCATGACCTCACATGTCAACACGTCAAAAAGAAAAAACGCCTTAATGCTAATGGCAGGAAACTCAGGCAGCACCGAGCAGCTCGTCTTTAACAGCTGTGCACATTCACCTTAACTAATGCACACCTGTTAGTGATCTGCTTTAGTGAATCCCCAATCTGTCCACCTGAGAGTCTCGATTCAACAAAGGAAATGCTCCCAAACGACCATTTATGGTCACACGACTTCCTTTCTGACTCAACGGAAATGATTTTGTCATAGTTTTATTCCCAGCGTAGCTCCAATTAGGTACCACGATGTAAATACATTCACACACTGATCATCATGTATTTTAAATTTCTTTCAGTAATTGTATTCTGACCGCAACCTCGACTTTTTTCCATATTCCAACCGCACATTTGAAACGAACAGATGAGCACACGTACAGACTTTTTTAGTTTTAGTTAATGTTGTTTTTCAGTGTTCACATTTTTTACTTTTAGGTATCAGTTCACTTTAGTTACTTCAGTCTTTAATGGCTTTAATGTATTTTATGATTTTTGGTTTTAGTATTTATTGGCTTCATCATCATTTCTTTTATTCCATTTCATTTTATTAAGATTTTACTTGTATAATATAATCTATTTATTTTGTGTTATGTTTTATAATACCCAGTTTACCCACATTACACAAAATATTGCTTTGGAGTCCCGAGAGTGCAAATTAAAAGAAAGTCATGTGTAAATAACTTCAAATTAACAAGAAAATATCAATGATGGTCGATATAAATGAATAAATTTCACGCTTTGCTTGTTCAATACATGACCACTGATATACAAGATTCATGGAAGCCGTCAAGAAGACCCACAAAGAGCTCATGGAGAGGTTCGAAAAGCTTGAACTAGAGGAGAAACGTGTCGAGCTAGAGCAGCTCGCACACAGTGAAGACCACATCACCCTCCACCAGGTTGACGTGGGAACATGTATCTAAGATGTATCTGTTTGTACCAACGATAGCAGCAACTATGTTTCTGTTTTCCCATCGACAGGAATCCCTCAACTCAAACCTGGCCAAGCGCCCCCGTTAACGAGGTGGATTTCTCGGGTTATACACAGACGTCTTTGATCAGTGCGAGAAAGTTCATCGACCTTAAAATCAGAGCACAGTCAGTCTGAAGCAGAGTCACGGGCACAATTACTGGTCTGGCCTTCGTTCTACTTTAAATACATGGAAGTGAATTAGAATGTGAAGGATTGCCTGTGTTGGTCCTGTAAGAAGCTTCATGTGTCGTGCGTGTCCTGGGATTAGAAATGAATAAATGTTGTCGTTGGCGGTCTGATGGCTGGAAGGTTACCTGATGAAAAACACAGCAAAAAAAAAAAAGATAAACTATGTTGTCGCAGAGATGATTGGAACGCCGCAGGTGATTTGATAAATTGAGCTATTTTTTTATCCATTTAATTACACCGTCATTTATCATTCATCACATCAACAGCTTAATTTATCGCATTGCTAATTACTGCCTATCTTCCCCCCACAGGGCTTAAAAAAAGTGCAGACATTTGCAGGTTTGTCTTTGTTTTTTAATATGATCTTTATTCAGATTCAATTTAAATTCTTTCCTCTTAGGCCTGCATGCTTTATGTCATTATAAGATAAGTGTCACGTCTCGTCTGTTTTACCAGCCAGTTTGGAATCTTTGCTCATTTTTTTTTAATGTTAAGTTTTTTATTTTTGGCTGTTTTGTTAAAACCTGATTTTTTTGGCGTTTTTGTGGTTTTCTTGTTCCAGTGATTCCGTTTTTTAAAATCTATATTTTTTGATGAATCTAACAACTTTTTCTGAATTTGAAAGAAATTTATTATAAAACGGTTGTGTACGGAAGATTTTTGTTCTTAATTTTTTTAGCATTTATTCTCAGATAATCACACAATGTCCAATAAAAACAAACAATGAGTGCATGTTCTTTCAAATCTAGACCCTGATATCAGTATGACGGTTATCAGAGTCATAAATAAAGTACAAGGGCCCATGTTCAGTAGATTATTGTAGTGGATTTGTAACTTTTTAGAATGACACAAAAACAACCAAACTTCATCCAGTTGTCTGAGTGAAGTCTTTCCAGGTAAAGATCTATTCAAACAGGGGAAACACGGCAGGTCGTTTGCTTTAAACTCTTGAAATGAGAGTGTGATAACAAGCCGAGGGCCTGTGTGTGAGCTCGGGTGTGTCACACTGAGAGTGGGAGGGACACTTCAGGTTTCAGGAAGAGTGCAGCACCTGTCGGCGTGTGCTTCATAGCAAAGTGCATGAAGTGAAGGACCGCGGTGTTCCACGTCAGAGGCAAACATGCAGAGTAAGTTCCACTTTATCTTATTTTGTTGATTTCTGTTAATCTCTTGTGAAGTCTGGTTTTCTTCAGAGCCTGTCGGTGTGAAATGAACAAGAAGTCATTGACTTCATGTGCTGGGATGATGTTGTTAGAGTCTTGTCTACTTTAGTTCTAATTAAAGTCAGCACATTTAATCACAAAAACACTGATTCTGTGAGGTCTGCTTCATTTTCATTAACTGATAATTCAGAAACACCAGCGGTGTGTATTGTTGCGTAAGTTTCCACTGTGTTTTCTTTCACACAGCAGCAGTAGGCGCTGTAAAGGTAGAAGGTCCTGAGTTTCTACATTCCTCAGATAGTTTCCCACCCACCAGCGGACAGAGCGACACTCTCAAACACACTTCCTGCTGTTCCTGTGTTGTTGCCTAGCGCTGAATATCAAATGACCTTTATGAAATCTGGGAGTCAAACTCTTTACTGCTTCTCATGCTTTTATTCTGAAATATTTCTGTTCATGCTCACTAGTCCAAGATTAGAAGTTGTACGTAAAAAAGAGCTGAATAAACAGCATAATATCACCAAAGTTAGACTTTTTCATTTATTTCTGACACCCAGCTTTGGTTTTTCAGAGATTTGTTGGACGTTTATGGTGCTATACGGGGAGAAAACACAAAGACAGAGTCATTCGTGAGATAAAACCTTGAATACACTGAATTATCTGAGCATAAAGCACACCCTCCCTTTACAACTGAACCTAGGCATGTCTATACTTCGAAGATTCTGTAATCATGATTACATAAATCCTTCTTTCCCTCCTTCTCCGTGATGTTTTATGACCTTTATGAAATCTGGGAGTCAAACTATCTTCCTGCTTCTCGTGCTTTTATTCTGAAATATTTCTGTTCATGCTCACTGATCACCTCTCCGAGTGTAGTTGAAGATTAGAAGTTCGTAAAAAAAAGAGCTGAAAAAACAGCATAATATCACCAAAGTTTGACATTTTCATTTATTTCTGACACCCAGCTTTGGTTTTTCAGAGATTTGTTGGACGTTTAGAGGAGAGAACGCACAAAACGACAAAGACAGAGTCATCGTGAGATATAAAACCTTGAATACACTGAATTATCTGAGCATGAAGTACACCCTCCCTTTACAACTGAACCGAAGCATGACAATATTTGGACGATTTTGTAATCATGATTACATAAATCGTTCTTTCCCTCCTTCTCCGTGATGCTCCTCCTTTTCGCTATCTGTGCACACACTGACCTTTGACCCTGTAGTCAAGACTGGGATATTGAACTTACTGCTCACCACACCATGAGATTTTAAACATGCATTACACAGTGGAACTGTTGTGGTTGGCTCCTACCGATATCAGCCTGTGTACAGCAAACATATCGTGGTTTTACTCAAATATTAGGTCATGTTTGTCTAAATGTTCCCGTGCAGCTGCCCTGGAGGCAGTTTCACACCAATTCAAACTTCATTCCACGTCCCATGACGGCCGTGTGACTCATGCATAATCTAAAGGTGTGAACGACCCTCTCGGGTGTGTGGTGAGACAAACAAACCCTATCTAGAAACCTGAAGTCTTGTACAGATGCTTCATCATCCGTCTTTCTTTCAGGCATAAGCTCTCCAGGAGGCCGGCTGCTCTCCGAGGAGCAGTTCACCTGCTCCATCTGTCTGGAGGTGTTCGTGGAGCCCGTCTCCACCCCCTGCGGACACAGCTTCTGCAAGGCCTGCCTGCAGGGCTACTGGAACCACAGCAAGAAGTTCACCTGCCCCATGTGCAAGAAGAGCTACTCCAGAAAACCAGAGATGAGCGTCAACAGGGTGCTGGCTGAGATCTCCACCCAGTTCCAGGGGCTGGTGATGACCGGAGGGGCCGGGGGAGCCGGAGCCGCCTCGTCGCGGGGATCCACGCTGAACCTGAGCTCGGATGGAGGCCACGGAGGCTCTCCGGGACCCGACACCGGAGAGTTTGCCCGGCCTGGCGAGGTTCCCTGTGATGGCTGCATTGGGAGGAAGTTAAAGGCGATCAAGTCTTGTGTGAACTGTCCTGGGTCGTTCTGTGAGGCCCATCTCAGACACCATAAGAAGGTCAGTGTTCTGATTTTCCTACGTATTGAATTTTTTATGTAATTGAACTTTTAAGTGTTTCCCTTTAAATTAAAACCTGTAAAGGTCAAATAAAATAGTAAAATACAACTTTTTCTAAACCGTTTGACATCATGTCCTGTATTATTCAAATATATATGTCATATATTCCCAATTATATATCATAATACCTTGATATATTTGAAATATTCAGATCAAATATGCGTTTTTAAGAGTGTACCATTAGATTAAATGTAATATTTTATACCTCTTGTGTATATGTTTTTATATATTACTCCCTAATTCATCATATTTTATTCATTGTGTATTATTTGACTTGAAATGTTGAACTAGAATTTCAAATAATGTTTTGTAGGATTGAAAACATGCTAACATAAGTTTAAAGTGATGTACCTGTTGGGTAAAATCACTCATTTCAATCATTTTCAGGTTGAAACAGCCTGTTTTTGTCCAATCATGTCTGCGTACATAAACCACTTTCCCTGAGTTTGTTATTCCTACATTTGCCCATTCAAATCAACGGCTGTCCTTCCGCCACGCAGGTGAAGACTCTCATGTCTCATCGTCTGATCGAACCCACGTTCCACCTGGAGGACAAGGTCTGTAAGAAACACGAACGTCTGCTGGAGGTCTACTGCCGCACGGACCACGTGTGCATCTGCACGGCCTGTGCCGAGGCCACGCACAAGTCCCACGACATCGTCCCCGCCGACCACGAGTGGAAGAAGAAGATGGTACGTGTTCACCCTCAAAACGACTGACCCGAAGCTGCGTTTGAGGCCCCTAACCTGATTTTCTTCTTCTTCCTGCAGACCGCTCTGGGTAAAAAGAGATCGGAGCTCAAACATTTGATCAAGGAGAGAGCCAAGAAACTGGACGAGATCAAACAATCCATCAAGGTCATCAAGGTGAGTCAGCTAAGAACCAAAATGAACGTGCACCTTCAATATGAATGTGTGTCATTGAAACCCAGGCAACACAACACATGTTTGGAAGGTTTGGAGTTAATTCTCAGGTTTTTAAAGAATTTTACCAACGTGCTTGACAACCAAACAAATACTAGTCCTACTAGTTCCTCGTGTACAGCATGTGAAATATTTGCTCAGTCCTCCCTCGTGAGAGCTCCAAGCTTTACTTACACTCGCAAACAAGCACCGAGTACAAAACGTGAGCGCTTAATGGCACGTTAACAGGACACCCAGCTGTTGGCGGGATAGATTTACCTTCGCTTTGTTAGAAAATCTGTTTTCTCTTTTGCCCACATGTTTCTCAGGCCTCTCGTCTCGTCCGGTTTTGCTCTTGCGCATACAGACTCAGATCCGTGTCCGTCGAACCGGTGCGACGAGCGTAAACCTTTCTCTTTGGTTTCCACACGCCCTGTTTTTAACTAAAGCCCAATTTGCTGTATAATTACCCCCCAAGGAAGAGAAATGAAAAGATCAACAGTGTGTTCACACACATTTAAACGAAGTTTAAAGTAAAATGACGGAAAAGTGACTGACGTTTTGAATCATAACAATCCATTGATTTAAGTGTGTCAAACGTTACAGATTAAACATGATCCGGCTCAGAGGTGATGCTGAAAAACTTCTCAGGTTCTTGTAAGTTTTCCTGCTCTGTGACATTTTTACAAACACAATGAGGATTCAGTTACCAGAGAGTGTCCTATCAGGTGTGTGTGCGTGTACTGTACAAACACATGACTGCACGCCTACACGCTGTTACGTCGATGTCGGAGATTATAACACGTTATCAGATTCTTTTGAATCCTGAAGAGGAATCATTAAACCTAATCGTAGATACAACATAGAAGATTGCGGATATGCTAGAGAATAAAAACTGGAGATTTGTGAGTCATGTTGAAACCTACGCGAGGGGAAACGTTTGGTAGTTTCCTACACTTTGCTGCAAGAAGACGTAACCTGTTAGTCCAGTTGAACAAGCAGCGGCAGACTCTTTAAAATCAACACACAATGGTGATTTGAATCCCACTGTCAACAACAACAAGGCTTTTTTGTGAACTTGCGAACTTACGGAAAAAAGGATCAAGACAAATCAGAATTAAACACGTTAAACATGGGAACAAAAATAACCACCTATGAATGGACTGACACTACGCATCTCTACACCCGTAGAGACTGAATGGCATCGCAAAGGTGCCAAATGCTCATCACACAGGAGATAATTTATTCACACATGTTGGCATAAACCTTCAGGAACAGTTTAGGGTTCAGGACAATTCAACATGCAGACCGGAGATCGTCAGATCAGTGGACAACCCGCTCTATCACAGCCCAAAAAACAAAAGTGTTCAATCAAAAGTTCAATGTTTATGTCAACCAGTTTGAATCAAGGGTAGCAACAAGTAGATGTGCTAAAATTAGTTATAAGCTACAACTACTACCGAGAAGTTCATCCAAAAAATGAAGGGAACTAAAAATAGAAACCATGAATTTAAAAGTCTGAAACCTTGATTCTGTTTGTAACGACGGGCTCGCCGTCACCCCCATAGGCATGCACATATTGTAAGAAGGACGCATAGGAGATGTGTTAAAAGTATATTGTGGATTGAGCTGGGGCGTAACACAGGTAAACTTACCACAACCTGCTGCTTTGTCTGCACATGGGGTCACGTCCAAACAGGTCCCCGGGGAACGTGGCCCTTATGTATGGTTCTGGAGGGCAGCAGTAAGTGGGAAGTGGGAGTAGGGGAGTTTGTGTGGGGTTATGTGAATAGGGTCATGCTTATATATTCATGTGTATGTATTTGTTGGTGTTTAATAATGGTATATGGGTTTGTACAGTAAATAGGTGTTTATATTGTATATATTGTATTTATGTAAATATTTAGGGTTTATTGATATATGTGTAAATATGTAAAAACCCCTATCAATGGTTTGAACCAATTAGTCAGGTGATTAAGGGGAAATAGATAAAAGGGACGGAGAAATGCTTGCTCGGGTATTTGTTGAGTTGGTATGGGAAGGAGATTGGATAATTGGATTTTAAGGATTATTGTTATTATTGTTGTTGTAGTGAAGTGTTTGATTTTGTATGTGTGGAATAAACACACATACATTACCACCTGGAGAATCATTCTCTTGTGTTTTGCCTCCGGACCGCTCGGGCAAGCTGACACTGTTTAACTATATTTAAAGTGTTAACTGGTAAATGGACTGTACTTCACAGACACAATTGTACACTGATGGCTTCGGTTGCATCATTTTTTGGGAGCTAACCAATCATATACATTCACATACCAATGTTGGAGCCTTCGGGAGCAATTTGGGGTTCAGTATCCTGCCCAAGGACACTTCGACATGCAGACTGGAGGAGCCAGGGATCATCTGATTAGTGGACCTCTTGAGCTCGCTGTGTTAGTACAGCTATGTGTTATTAAAGTTGGTTGGTTCACAGATTACCAAAAAGAAATCGAAGCAGTGGAGGCCAAAATATGTTGACCTTTAGCCTATAGTACTTGATTTTCCACAATGGAATCTTTTAGTTAGACTCTTTCTGCCAAACTCTGCACCTCAAGTTTGGTAACCCCAATGACGCCTCTACCAGTAGTTCTCTACCGAGTGACACGTTTGTTTAACCTCAGTTGATCTTCACTCAAATTGACCTGAACCCGTCCCTTCCTTTGCAGGCTAGTTCTCAGAAGGAGTTGGAGGAGAGCTGGCAGGTGTACGCGGAGCTGCAGCGAATGGTGGAGCAGAGTCAGGCGGAGTTGGTGGAGGTGATCGCTACGAGGCAACGCGAGGCCGAGCGTCACGCTCAGGAACTGGCCCGAGGCTTGGAGAACGAACTCAGCCAGCTGAGGAGGAGGAGCAACGAGCTGGAGGCCTACGCGCAGACCAAGGACAAAGTGGTCTTCCTCCAGGTAGGAACGGGACTGACGAAGATCCAACGTTTGGTTTAAAAATTCGTCTGTGATACAAGAGCAGATTTGAGGATGGAAACTTCACATACATAGTCAGGGTCGGGGTCGGGGGTTAAGGTCTTGAAAACATTTATTGTGTTCCCAGAGCTGTCATTGTGTAACAACAGGAAATGATGTCAAACTGGCGTTTTTTGTGTCCGTCAGCGGTTGCACCACCCTCCACGACGTCCCACTTTTCTCCAGCTTTTTCGGTGTAGCCCCTCCGATTCTTTCATTACTATTGATCGGCATAAATCAAGACCACACACCAACTGCAATTTTAAAAATTCATGCTGGCGTTTTAAGTATGACCTTATTAATCACGTTTACTGGCATTTATCCCGCATACATGAAACAGACTTTGCATGCATCCGGGACGCAGCAGGGGAAAATCTGAAATATATCCATGACAGATGAATGTTTCCAACCAGGGCGAGACGATTTATATATATTTAAAAATATCTCTCTGTTTTCATCATTATTATTCATCTGAATACAGTCAATTATCCGGGGGGCCTCCATGGTTACGCCAGCTGTAGTTGCTAGGAGAACATCAAAAGCTTCTATGAATAGAGCCAGCTGTTGTGAAAGTTCCCCCTTGTGAATTCATCCTGGACTGTTTACCAAGATAAAATGTTGATTTTCTCTCATGAAAGACGTCTTTGAAGTCGCTCGTTTGAATCTCTTCCGGATAGTATGTGGGAAAGCACAAAGGCATATCGGCACACAAACCCCCAAAATGCACGGATGCATCCGCTGTTCTGTGTCTGATCATGTAAATGAACTTACACTGGACGATATCCAGCCCTGATTTTTCCTCCAACGTGATCACGTGTTGGTCTTATAAACGTGCACAGGATTGTTTTTACCCAATGAAGCTGATTTCACGGCTGCATCTCGCCGTCAGTGTCACTGCAAAGTCTTCATCCCCCCCCGAGGCATCATTACGTTTTAATTCCACCTCACCTTGCTTAACCTTCCTCTTCCTCGTTTCCCCTCCAGAATCTGGCGACTCTGCCGCCGCCGCCCGAGCCTGCCGATTGGTCGGCGGTCAGCATCAACACTGACCTCTACCTGGGAACCATCCGCTCCTCCGTCAGCAATCTCATCGACAAGTTCCAGGAGGAGCTGAAGAGGCTGTACGGGAAAGGTGCGGCCACCTCGTGCAGTAGCAGTGCCACAAAACTATGGCTGTCCACGTTTCATAGGATTAAAAGTAGTTTTAATTCATTATTTACAGCCCTGCGGCGTCGAATACAAACCAACACTATGCAAAACCCAAAACAAGGATATGTAGGTCACTGTACGAGCACTTTGAAATAGAAAAGTGACTCATCATTGCACCAACCACCCCCCTACCACAAGCACCACCGCCACATTCACACGTTCACACATAAAAGATGGTCGGACAGATGGAGATAGTGTTGATGTCACAGCTCATCCCTCTCGGACTCAATGGGGGAGGCAGCTGACTGACAGCAGCACATGAGCACTTGAGCATTTACAGCTCTGGATTAGATCTACATGTTTACCACCCACACGTGCCATCTGCTTTGACTTTGACTCTTCAGCTGAATGACTCTCTCTCTCTCTCTCTCTCTCTCTCTCTTTCTCTCTCAGAGCTCCGGAAGGTACAGAACTACTCAAGTGAGTAAGACTACATTGACTAAAGTAAAAAAAAAACGTCCTTATGAGAGATTTTAGAAGCATGCTGGATTTTTTGGGATAATCTCAAGCAGTGCAACAGAAGCTGTTCTTC
Source organism: Collichthys lucidus (assembly GCA_004119915.2). Taxonomy (NCBI): domain Eukaryota; kingdom Metazoa; phylum Chordata; class Actinopteri; family Sciaenidae; genus Collichthys; species Collichthys lucidus. The sequence continues at coordinate 21,366,439 of CM014101.1, read as the reverse complement.
AATTTGGCCACAAGATGGTGCCATTGTTTTCCCTCAGCACAGACAAGCTTGGTTCAGGGGCCTGTCACAACTTAGCAAGTACAATTCTGAGATACTTGAACTTTACATACAAAAGTGCACGGTCAGTTTATAAACTATGTTGCATATCATTGGAAGTTTTTTAGGCCCTGCATACCCACACGGGTGTCTGCAATTCTTGTGACTGCCAGTTTGGAGATGTGCAGATTTAAGGCCACAAAACTCCACGTATAAATAAAAATAATGAAGTTGACTGTGGCGTCAATCTGAAAGGGGCCATGCATTTAAAAAGTACCTTTAATTTCAATAGAGTTTTGAGTGCAGGACTTTTACTTTTACTTGTATGTTGTGGTACGGCTGGTTTTACTTAAATAAAGCTTAAATCTAAGCAATTTTTCCAACATTACAACTTTGTCTTGGTGAAATTCGGTCAGCTAAAGCCTCTTTAGATGGAACTAATTCTTAAACATGCACATAAACTTCAGACTCTGCTCTCCTCTGCTCTGTCCAGGTGAGGTGATACTGGACCCCAACACTGCCCAAAGGAACCTGGTTGTGTCCGAGGACGGTCGCCAGGTGAGATATGAAGAGCGTAAGACCTCCCACTCTGAGGGTCCGAAGCGCTTCAACCCTGCCCTCTTTATCCTGGGCCGAGAAGGCCTCGCCTCCGGGCGACACTACTGGGAGGTGGACACGGGACGCAAGACGGCCTGGACGCTGGGAATGGCCAGCTCCTCGGCCCGTCGCAAGGGTGAAATCAAGCTGAGTCCTGAGGGGGGATACTGGTGCCTGTGGTTGAAGAACGGGGAGGTGAAGGCTTTGGCATCTTCCCGCCTGCCTCTAATGTTACCGTCCCAACCCAGTAAAGTGGGAATCTTCCTGGATTATGAAGGAGGCCATATTTCTTTCTATGACGTGAAGGCGCGTCTGCATCTCTACACCTTCACCGATACCTTTAGCGAGAGTCTGTACCCGATCTTCAGCCCCTGTCTCACCCATGACGGGAAAAACTCTTCTCCTCTCATTATAACCTCTGTCAAACACACCTGAGACCGACAGCCAGTCGAAAGCCTGGTGAGTCAGCACAGGTTCAACTTTTATAACGTCTCTGAGATGAAGAACGTTTGGAGCAAAGTGCAGATCTTTTTCTTTTTGAACAGATTGTAAAACTGTAAGACATTTTCTTTGGAATGAGCCAACTCCATGACAGTTTTTAATGTTTGCAAAGCACTTTACCTCGAACAACTTTCAATCCAATGAAGTAAAGACAAAGCGAGTCAACGCTACCCACAACAACACCAATGTTTTCGCATTTGCTCGAGTAAAATCAGGTTCAATACAGACCCGACAGATGACCCGCTGTTTGGAAGCATTGTGTGTTTGGGCCAGAGGAAACCAAAATGGAACTTGATACGATAGAGAAATATATATTAATATATATTATGTTCATAAAAAGTAGACAATAGGTATTTTATCTCAAGTTATTTTGGGAATAGAGAGGATTATTCCAAAGGCTAAAGGTTTAGTTGGATGTGTTAAGAAGCTGATGAGACTTTTTGTTGAACTGTAACTATATGAGACTATATGGAGACTTTACAGAAAAATCAATGAAGTTAAACAGATTTAAATTTCATGTCTACGCTTGCCAAGGTCTGTACATACTGCTGGACAATGACAATGTTTGCAATGGGCATTTTTTAAAAACTTAAAGTGGACCCAGGATTTTTTTCCTCTTTATTTTATATCAAATGTTTGCTTTTATATCTTCTTTCTGAACTTGTTCATTAAAGATAATCAGTCACAAACAAACACAGAGCTGATTATATATATATTTTTTTTCACTTTGGGATTTGTCTTTCAGCTTGTTGTTTTCCAAAGTCTTGGGTCTCCCGAACAGGACTCTAGATCTAAAAAGAATAAATTATTAATAACTGATCATCTACGCAATGTAAAAGTGACAAACCCTCAGAGAATTATCACCCAACTCTGCTCTCCTGACTCATTTCATCCTCTGGCTTTGACTCTCTGTAGACTACTAGACCTAAGAAGTTTGATAGCTCTCATGTTTGTACATTAAATGTGGCGCTACAGCCAAAAATCGCAAGAAAAACCTGGAAACGATTAGAAACAGGTAACCTGGCTCTTTCTGAATCTGTCTAAAAACATCATTAGAGCTCACTAATTAACATTAAAGTCCTCTTTGTTCAATGAGTGTAAAATTGCTGCACAGAAACAACAATTGGCGTTGTGTATGTTTATTGGTCGTTATAGACCTGGTTTGCGGCCTTGTATTGCGAGGTTGCCAGGCAACTAGTGGAGGCTCCAGGTCATGTATATTAGTCAGCTTCAGAAGTGCCAGCAGGCAGATTTAGTTACCGCAGACACAGCCAGCTGTTTATAGTCTCTATGCTAAGCTAAGCTACCCGGCTGCACTTACTTAAAACACTTCATGATGCATGTTAGTGGTACATATCACTCCAAATACCAACCAAAAAAATGTAGAAATTTGCCGATATTTTTTGTGAAAAGATGAATTTATTTCATTAATTTGTGACTTCTGTGAGAATCTGAATCGTGGAGCCAAAATTCTGAATAATTCAGCCCACCTTTACAATTTATTAGACAACAACAAAACTACAACAAACAATGAGCTTTACCAAACGGTGGTGTTCCTTGCTCAAGCTGGACTGTTGCTATTCTCCGAAGGGTTAAAGCCATTCCTCCTGGAGCTCTGAAGGCCATGGCCTGGAGGAGGGGGGGGGGTATAACTTTGTATCTGGGGTAAAAAAAGAGATGGGGGCAGGGAAGGGGGGGTATATTTTGGGTTAGTGGTGGGGGGTGTTGTTGGAGGTGGCAGTGGTTACAGCCTGTCTCATGTGTCAGTGTACAGCGGAGCTTTGACGCAGCTGCTCTCTGGTGAGTTTCCTCATAATCTCTGCTTTTCTTTTCTTTTTTTTTTCCTCCTTGTCCTCGCCAGCCTTTTCATTTCTGAACCGTCACATCTGCTTCTCTGTGCAGCAGTGAAGGTCTCTCGGGGGAGTGTTGTTTTTATTTATTTATTTTGGACTTTTTAATTCTGTTTGGCTGCGTAAGAGCTTTGACCTGAGCCGAGGACTTATTTTCTGCTGCAAGTTTTTACATTTGGACGCGTATCCATGTCAGAAAATCCTAAATTACTCCTTAGAGCATTGCAAGATGACTGACTGGACCAATAGTTTTGCTTTGTATTTGTCTTAATCCGGTCTGCCATGAACATCTAGGCCTCAAGCAGAGAAAGTGAAAGCTTTGCAGACTGTCCGTTAGACAAGCAGGATATATTTAGCAAAGACACAAAAGTCACAAATAGCGGCTTATGATTTGGTGTAAATGCCAAAAAATACATTTGAATTTAGTTGAAATCAACGACATGGTTTGTCCACCAGAGAGCAGTTACACATTTCTTTACAAGCCCAGTATCTTGAAGTATTGGTGCTTTTTTTTTTTTAAAGATTATTTTTTTGGCCTTTTATGCCTTTATTGATAGTACAGCTGAAGAGAGGGGGAGTGACACGCAGTAAATTAGCCGTCCGATGCGGGATTCGAACCGGGGCCAGCTGCAGCAAGGACTACAACCTCCACACACGGGGCGGCTGCTTAACCTACCACGCTACCGACCGCCCCTTGGTGCAGCGTTTTAAACTTAAGATAAACGCAGTCGGACAGCACTCCCCCCAAAACCTACAGAGGCTCATTTATTACCAAAAAATCTGGAATTGACAGAATCAATATTTTCAAATCTTTGGCTTAAATTTGTGACGATAAATGAGTCCTGTTGTGCTTTGCTCAGTAGATTTGCATGAACAATGACCCCCCCCTCCCTTCCCCCTGACTAAAATCCCGCCATCTCACCCCAGCGACCTCAATATCGCAGCAGGTTTGATGCCACGTTCAGAGCCCGGTTGCTTGCGCTGAAAATGACCCTGCCTCTCCGCCGTGTAGGAATGGCCACCACTGGGAACCTTTCCGAAGAGCAGGTGCACTGCTCCATCTGTCTCGACGTCTTCACCAACCCCGTGTCCATCCCCTGCGGACACAACTTCTGCCAGAGCTGCATCCTGGGATACTGGAAAACCAGCCCTTTGTACCAGTGTCCCATGTGTAAGAAGTCCTTCTACAAAAGGCCTGATTTAAGCATCAACACTGTCCTGAGGGAAATTGCACAGCAGTTCAAGGAGATCAGAGTTAGAAGTGTCGAAGGGAAGGTGAGCGAGGAGGAGGAGGAGGAGGAAGAGGAAGAGGAGGAGGAGGACGAGACAGAAAAGAAGTGGACAATGGAAAGAAGGAAAAAGGAGGATGAGGAGAGGCTTTTGGTGAAAGATCAGAAGCAGCAACTCATGGAGGAGCTGAAGGAGAAGCAAGAGGAGGACAGGAGAAAGAAGGAGAAGAAGGAGGAGTTACCACCGCTGACACCACCCAAAACCTCTCCACCACCATCACCCCAAGCCAAAGCCGAGGAGCCGCCTCCACTGCCCCAAACATCCCCACTGCCCTCACCTCAGCTCGTTCCATCTCCACCTCCTCGACGCTCACCGTCAACTCCCTCCCCGTCTGTCCTGCCTTCTTCCTGGGAGGAGGTCCTCTGCGACGTCTGCCTGGGCGAGGGCAGGCCGAAAGCGGTCAAGTCCTGCCTCGTGTGTCTCACTTCGTACTGCGAGGAGCACCTGAGGTCTCACTCCGCCAGATTCACCAAGCACAAGCTGATGGAGCCCGTCGCCAACATGGAGGACAGGATGTGTCCGAAGCACGAGAGGCTCCTGGAGCTGTTCTGCAAGAAGGATCAGACCTGCGTGTGCGTGCTCTGCACGGAGACGGACCACCGGTCGCACTACACCGTCCCTGTGGAAAGAGAATGGATGGAGAAGAAGGTGAGATGGACCCAAAGATATTTTTTATTTGTCATGGTGAAGCAACTTTCAGTTGAGCTCTCAAAGAGCCAGAGAACTTTCATATCGTGTAGAAACATTAAAATCCCAATGGCGGACGCCTAAGTGCTCTAATAAACCTTCTGTAACCACACCCACCTGTCAATCGAAGCGTCCACGCTCTTAATCCTGCATAACTTTAAGCCTTAATATAATGTGAACAGGTGAGTTGTATATAAATTCACCCTCAGTACAGTTGTCATGAACGGGGAAATTAGCTACAGAGACCAAAACTGTTTTTTGTACCAGGCTGTAAACATGTTTATTTCTGCTGTGAAACATGGGGACTTATGGAGACTGACTCACTTCTGGAGCCAGCCTCAAGTGGACGTTAAAGGAACTGCAGTTTTTAGCACTTTCGCATTAGCTTCAGGTCGTAGCTTGATTGTTGGGTCAACCAGTTTTGATAAGAAGAGTCGGAGTTGCTAAGCTCCAAATAATCGCGCTGTCAGCTTTTTGAAACCATGATTTCTTATTTTCTGTTTCAACACAGTTAAAAAATGTTACACATTGCAGTGTCACTGAGCATTTCAGTGATGTTAAATATGATAAAACATCAAAAGTTTCTCAACACTGGCCATGTTTGAAGTTTTTTGCTGAACTTCATCTATGACTAGAACGAATAATCTCATCATGACCACATTAAAAAATATATCTTTGCTTCTCCATTTGGCCTTTTGTCCAAACTAAGCTGGTATATTTTTATTTATTTGTCCTTCACAGCCGCTGTAGCTTGCTACTAGATACAACTACATGTATATATATTGCTGTGTCATGCAATAATGGTGCTGTCGCCTTCGAAGAAAGCAGATCAGCTGCTGACTTAACAAGACTGAACCTCTAAATGTAATTGCTCGGGCTCATGATTATTTATGACTCAGCTGCTTCAACGCTCTCTAGTTTGTACAAACCAAACTTACATCCCTGAGTTTTCAATCATCAGGTTGTTGTTGTTGTGTTTGTGTCTCGTGTGAAATCATGTCGTGCAGGCGCAGCTGAAGAGGACGGAAATAGACGTCCAGCAGATGATGCAGGACAGAGTGAAGAAGGTGGAGGACATCAAACACTGTGTGGAACTGAATAAAGTGAGTCCCCCTGAGATCAAATATAGACTGCTGTCACAGCGCTCTGCATGCTGCTACATTAATAACACCATCTGTCATGTGCATCTACACAGAGATTATTATCCTACATAGATTTTTTGTCTCTCTATCTTCAGGCCAGTGCTCAGAGGGAGATCGAGGAGACCGTCCAGGTCTTCTCAGAGCTGGTGCGCTCCATCCAGAGGACTCAGGCCGAGCTGGTCGTGTCCATAGAGGAGAAGCAGAGGCAGACGGAGAGGTGGGCCGAAGGCTTCATCGCCGAACTGGAGCTGGAAATCGAAGAGCTGAAGAGGAGGAACGCCGACCTGGAGAATGTGGCACGGGCCGACCACATTCACTTCTTAAAGGTTTGGCTTCTCTTCCACCATCTGCTTCTGCAGGAGACATTTCACATGATTTGTGCTGCAACAACAGTGCCCCCTGCTTTCTGTGATGTGTATCGCACTTCCACGAGCTAGATCCACGCCACAAAAACATTTAATTTAAAGGTCTAATTGGAAATTTGTGAGGTTTGATGATGTTAAGGGCAGGTTGTGGAAGCGAGAACGTGCAGGAGGGGGCGTTAGGTTGATGCTGGAGAAACCGCTGAAGGCTGAGACTCAGATGTGTTTCCACCTGAGCTGCTTACAGCCCCCCAGACAATACCTAGAATAAGATGTGAGAGAAGTATGCACTGGATTTAACACGGAGGGATGACAGAAGAGAGCATGTAGGGATGAGGTGATGAGGTGGAAAGTGACTGGATGAAGGAAAGGAGAGGGAGGGTGGAAGAGAATCCTAAGTCAACTAATAAATGTCATATCATTTAAAAACTGACAGCGTGGAGGCTGATAAATATGGCTGTGTCTTTCTGCAGAACTTCCCAGCCCTTAGCACTCCGCCTTCTGTCAAAGACTGGTCCGAGACCAGCGTTCCCACCGACACGTGTGTTGGCATGATCAGGAGATCTGTGTCCAAACTGGAGACCACGTTGAATGACCTGATCGGCAAACTTGCCGACAGCGGTAGGACTTTCTAATACATCTTTCATCATGACGCAGTTTATAACTTAAGATTAACTTTGTGTTTTGTTTCCCACAGAGATCAAAAAGATTCAGAAATATGCAGGTAAACTTTGCTTCTTAAACCTGGTTTGATTCCATCATCTTTAAACTCTCCCAACTTTCTAAAATCCTTCATGTTTCTGCAGCGGATGTCACCCTGGACGCTGATTCAGCAAACCCTTGGTTGCAGCTTTCTCAGGACAGACGTCAGGTGAGACACCTGGGCGCATGGCAGGACCTCCCGGACAACCCTGATCGCTTTGACACAGTGGTCATCGTCCTGGGCCGCGACGGCTTCACCTCGGGGAGACATTACTGGGAGGTTCAGGTGGGCGACAAGGACGACTGGTACATGGGTGTGGCCAAGTCTTCTGTCAACAGGAAGGGCAGGATCTCTGTAAGCACCACCCAGGGCTACTGGGCTCTGGCTATGAAGAAGGGCCAGGGTTACCGGGTGTCCACGTCCCCGCCAATACTGCTCCCACTTGACCCCAAGCCCAAGCGAGTGGGCGTGTACGTAGACTACGAAGAGGGGCAAGTGTCCTTTTACGACGTGAAGGCTCGGACCCATATTTACACATTCAGAGACACGTTCATGGAGAAGATCTTACCATTTTTCTACCTGTACTGCTGCGACAAAGCCTCCGACACCATCATGATTTGTCCGGTGACTGAGAAAAGCCTGATCAAACATAGCTAATGTCACGTTTGATGGTGAAGAAAAACAACGCTGAAAGTGAAAAGTGACTGTAAACCATGACTGAAGCTGTAGAGCTACTTCTTTTGATGAAATCTTGTATGTCATGTGTCATATATAAATATATTTATTACATGTATGGTGCAGTCCAAACACATCAACTGTAGACCCCAAGGATTCATATCTACCCAAGGAAGTTCCACAAAGACATAGAGGATGGATGCCTAATCACTTTTTTGCTGAGGGTTCAATGAAAAGATTGATGTTATATATGTAAAGCTAGAGATAGCAGGCAGTTAGCTCAGCTTTAAATAAAGACTGGGACCTAGCTTTGTCCAGAGGTTAAAAAGAAAAAGAAAATATCTACCAGCAACTCTAAGATTGGGAAAGAATCTTGTTTCACGTTCACTTTTGTTTTTACATAGACTTATTCGCTTTCTTGCTTGCTGATCAAACATTAAGTTTGACATGTTTTGCTTCTTTACAGAGAGTTTTGTACCAAAGGTTGGATAAGAAAATCGATACCACTCTTATGTGCGTGCGGTAAATATATATAACTGGAGCCTCTTACCTAAATTTAGCATTAAGACTGGAACATTAACAACAACATCTTCCTAGCAGTGTACAAAAACTAAAGGGATGACATTATGTTCAAGAGTATTTAGTTTCGAGGTACTGGAAGACGGATTTCCCAGTTGACAGAACCAAAAACTCAATATTAACAAATTTAATTTATCCAAAAACTAAAGGGAGGTTAAGTTCGAGAACACTTCATTGGTGTGGGGATTGAACAAACATCGTAATTTTCTTACTGCTTTAGAACTGCTCTGATTTCATGATCGCATGTTCATTTTGCATTAAGTCTGATCGATGGATTCGAAGGTTGGATGCTGAAGAGAAGAAGAAGTGTGTTCGTGATTTGTAACAATAAATGTTCTCTCTGGCTTCCTGGACTTTAAGTTTCATTTCAGTCGAATGGTGTCAGTTGAACACACCCACTAAAGGATGTAGTCCGTCTCAGCCTTTCAGGGTTTGTCTCGAGATGATGAGTGTTGCACTGTTTGCAGAGCTTCAGTTACTGCATGTGAAGGACCGCTTTGGACGTTTTAGGATTTGCAGTAGACATACGGTGAGTTATTCTTTTAACCTTTTACAGATTTTGCTGTTTTGTCTGTTGTTTTTGTTTTTAAAAGACAGAAACTTAAGGACGTTATGCTGAATTAGGATGATTCATGTGAATATGACTCACCGGGCGGGTCAGGAGTTGCATTGTAAACAGCCTAAAAATAGACTTAATGTCAAAGATCTTGGCTCTTTGTGTCATGAACATGCCTAAAAGAACAGACATAAAGCATATACATCATATTTCTCCCACAGTAAATCCATAATGTCGTCATCCAGCGTCTTTGCTTTACTGCCGGAGGATAATTTCCAGTGTTCGATCTGTCTGAATGTCTTCAACGACCCCGTCACCACACCCTGCGGTCACAACTTCTGCAAAACTTGCCTCAGCGAGCACTGGGACAAAAGTGACTTATGCCACTGCCCGGAGTGTAATAAAAGATTCCACGTGAGGCCGGAGATCTCCACAAACACGGTGATCGAGGAGATTTCCGTCCAGTTAAAGAAGAGGAGAGTTGAGACGCCGGGATTGGTCGATGCACCGTGGCGGGTGAGGTGCGACGTGTGCACAGAAATGAAATTCAAGGCCTTGAAGTCCTGCCTCGTCTGTCTGACGTCGTACTGCGAAGCCCACCTGGAGCCTCACCAAAGGGTGCCGTCCCTGATGAGACACAGGCTGATTGACCCGGTGGAGAACCTGGAGGAGAGGATCTGCGCGAAGCACCAGCGGCTCCTGGAGTTTTTCTGCAGGGATGAACAGGTGTGCATCTGTTTAATTTGCAGCGAGACGGACCACAGAGACCACGAGACGGTGACCGTTGAAGAAGAAGGGACTCAACAGAAAGTAAGAAGTTCATTTGTTAAATGCCTCAGAGAGTAAACCGAAGAATTACCTCACTCACTGAGATTTTTTCTTTTACTATTTAGGAAAATATTGAGTCCAAGAAAGCAAAAATCAACATGATGATTGAGGTCCGAATGGAAAAGATAAAGGAATTTAGAGACTCTTCTGAATTGAGCAGTGTGAGTACTGGGGACATTACACATTAATATAAAATCTGTGATAAAAGCTTGATTTTATTTGTCATGTTTTCAGGAAAAAGCACAACAGGAGATTGAGGACAGCGAGAAACTCTTTACTAGTCTGATGAATCAGGTACAGGAGGCACAAACTAAACTGAAAAACAATATCGAGGAGAAGCTCAGGAAGTCGCGGGACAAAGACGAAGCCGTGATTGGAGAGCTGCAGGAGGAAATCGCAGAACTGCAGAGGAAGAGCTCGGAGCTGGAGGAGCTTTCTCAAAGTGACGACCACCTTCACCTTCTGCAGGTCAGTCTTGATACCGTCCTCTTGCAACTATTCCCCGCTCCAAAGCTTCAACTTAAAATGAGATGTAAGGAAGAGAGATTCATGACCAATCAATCAATCAGTCAATCAATCAATCAGTTTGAGGGTCATGATGGCAGAAGAAATTAAATCTGTGAAGGTTCTCAGTCGTCCAGGTCATTAAATCTTAGACTTACTGTAGACTGGACCCCAAATTTAACTCTTCTCTAAGAGAAATGAAATGCACCTCATGAAAAAGTGAATTGGATGGACACATTTATTGTTCCTGATTCCAGAAATATGGTATATACCTTTAAAGAAATAGTTATTTTGGGAAATGCATGCTGAGTTGCTGGGTGTTAGTTAAAAAGATTGATGCAATTCTTTTTTCAGGATTATTTTTTTGGCCTTTCATGCCTTTATTGATAGTACAGCTGAAGATAGACAGGAAGCAGGGGGCGGAGAGAGAGGGAGTGACATGCAGTAAATTAGCCGTCCAATGCGGGATTCAAACCGGGGCCAGCTGCAGCGACGACTACAACCTCCACACACGGGGCAGCCGCTTAACCCACTATGCTACCGACCACCCTGAATTTGATGCAATTCGGGTGTTTGTATGGTAAATCTGGAGTTCCCATCAAAACCTGGTTAGCATAAAAACTAAAAACATAGGAGAACAGCCTGCACCACCAAAGCTCACATGTCATATCTTGTTTGTTTAGTCAGTAACTGTGGAAATTTCACTCAGAATGTTGAATCAATGGTTAAAAGAGACGGTGTGTCAAGACACATGACTGCAAGAGACTGTTCGAGAGATTAAATATAGCCCTGTGCCACTCATGGTCATGTGTTTGTGAATCTTGTCAGACTTTGCAGGCCTTGAGCACCATGTCAGTCACCAAGAACTGGTCTAAGATCAGGGTTTACTCAGACCTGTATGTGCAGACGTTGAGGAGAGCCATGACTCACCTTGTGCACGCTTTCCAAGCAGGGCTGAAAACTCTGACGGACGCAGGTAAAAATCTTCTGTGATTACGAGATGTCTCCGTTTTATGAGCTTCCCATGACTGTGGTGTTTTCACTTCCTCTTTCAGAGCTGACCAGGATGAGACGGTACAAAGGTGAGATCCCAAACACAGATACTAAGTTCACTTGCTGGAGATTAGATCTCTAACTCAGCTTTATTTCCTCAGAGTCAGTCACCTTCGACCCAGCAACGGCTGGTCGCGACCTCGTGGTGACTGAACAGGGGACCTGTTTGAAGTACGTCAAAACTGAAAGCACCACACTGTCCGATTACTCCAAGCTGGCCAATGACAGGCCGATGATTTTGGGGACGAAGGGCTTCACCTCCGGGCGTCACTACTGGGAGGTCAAAGTGGGCCTGAGAACCGACTGGGATGTCGGTGTTGCCAAGGGAACAGTAACCAGATCCAGGTTGATCACTCCGAATCAAGAAAATGGCTTCTTCGCCATAGGGAAGAGGGGTTCTGATTATAAAGTTCATTGCGCAGACTACAAGGTCCTTCACCTGTGTCCCAGGCCAAATAATGTCGGAGTGTATCTGGACTATCAGGAAGGCAGGGTCTCTTTCTTTGACGTGGACAGGAAGTTGCACATTTACTCTTTCACCGGAGAGTCTTTCACCGGGAAACTATTCCCATATTTTTATCTCTACAGCTGGGCCAAGAAATCGAAGCCTTTGCATATTACGTTTCTCTATTGAGAGACATAATTCTCTATGGAAACCAAAGAAACTAACACAGTTAGCTGATGATGAGCTCCTCTGCCTTGGAAATAATGATTACAGCTTACTTTAGAGCAGGAAAAACATTGTTTAATCTACATTTACTTTCCCATTTACACCCCAGATAGCCGACCAACACCGAATCAACATTGTCACTCTTCAATCATCAGCATTGATTCAGTGTTGACTCCTTTAGCATGTGCAGTAACCCGAAGCTCAGGCCTTACATGGAGAATCACTGCTCAGTGGGATTTAGCATTAACAGTCAATGCACATCAATAATTCTGCATGCGCACAGCTTACACTTTAAAATGAATGCAAAGGATTTCTTATCAGGTGGAGGCGTGATCAATACACTGAATGATTTTGCAACGTCACGACGAGTTGTTTTTCTTTCATTCTGATGTCATTCTACAAACATGTATCGACTTTCTGAACATGCACTAAAATAAACACATGTCGCGTTGTCCTCGTTTGGAGCTACAGCTGTTTTATTTTTTTATGAAGAAACGTCACCGCCTGCTTTAACGTGTTTATGCTGGTTTATGAGCATCCAGGAAATGAGCCCAACAGGGGCCGTCCTCTTTCCCAGCAGTGATAGGTGTGCCTGAAGAACAAACTGATAGGAGAGTAACACAACACTGTTAGAGCCTCAGGAAAGACAAGCTGGCAGTTTGCGCAAGAAAAGGTATGTGAGGTTTTTATATTTCATTGAAATATTCCTGTGTTTATGAGTGAGGTTTTTGATTATGTGTGTTATTATCCGTGAGCTGATCATGAAAGCAGAACTTTAAATTATTTGTGAAAGTTCCATTTTTAGCCTCTCTGTATGTTTAGACTGACAAAGCACAAACACAGATACGTTCTCGACTGTTTTTACTTCTGACGAATGTAGCACAATGTTGAACCGGTATTATATTTTGAAATGGTCACATGGCTCTGACGTAGTATCAGTGGGTGTCAGTCTGTGATTAAATATAGCTGGAAGGAAATTCATTGCACAATGTTATAGCTTCTCCTTTCCCACCAGCAGTGGACAAATAATACTTCTTATATCCACTTTACTGGTTCCTTTATATATTTATTGTACATCATACTTTTATACTTTATCTCATAACTCTAATTTAAGAAAAACATCTTCAGATCTTCACATGTTTTTGTCTCAAATTAGCAATAAACACAAGAGTGTGTTGAGGGGAACTTCACACAGCGACAATAGTCAGGGGTCAGTGTAACTTCATTTGTGTGAGGCCACAGTGTGAATCACCTATAATCTTTGGACTTTAATGCAGCGTTGCATACGTCTTCCACCTGCAGCTGCTCCTGTGCTGAGTGTAATAAAGAAGAAGCAGTAAAAGCCACGACCTGCCGCACGTCTTTCCAACAACTCCGGAAAGCAGGTATGCAAAGACTTTGGACACGAGCAGTCGTCTACTGCAGAACTTCTTTTGTAGGTCCTTCAGCACAACCTTGGAGACTTTCTTGAGGCTCTTGATGAAGCCTTTGAATAGTTGTAGCATCAGCAGACTCTGTAGATGACTGAGGTTGGTCCATGGTGACCTCAGAGTTGTTTTCCTTCTCTAGGATTGTCTCTGGTGTTTCATCTTCAGATGGTTCATCCATTTTCCATTGTCTTTCATAAATATATTTATTGGCCCGACACCAAGGAGAGACTCGCTCATAACAACGTGCAATGTAATTTCTCCTGTATTACAAAAACAAAAGCAGTTTGTTAGCACTGTATGTAAGCTGGAAAGGGTGTTGCTCAGGTTATGCTGATGCATGCAGCTGCTTTGAGAACCTATAATCAAACAGTCGCTCATAAATTCAGACACGATTTACTGTTTTAACCGTTTACGGTTGTTAACTTTGACCCACTTTGAAAATGCGAACGTCAGAAACATAAAACGACGCACAAAACATTCAAAGCAATTGGAGTTATGAACACAGTGACTAATTTTAAAACAGCCTGTGAATCAGCACCAGTCCCTTCTGGGATGTTTTTACCATAAATTACAAGTCACCCTGGACAGAGTCCAGATATCCACATACCAGTCCCAGTCGGAGTGGAATATCTCTGAAGTGGGGTGTAAATTCTCGAGGAGCTCCTTCACTAACAGCTAAGCACTTTGATTGACTTGAAATCAACAGTTCCATGTCCTAATACAAATCTTTTTTTCCTGTACAGATATACTGTGTTCCACCATAAATGGAATAGGCTCCAACAGACCACGGCTGTGTGCACACACATGCAGAGACAGACCTAATGTCAGAGCCTCCCAAGTGCTGCATCTGTCTGGATGAGTTCACCAGCCCTGCTTCCCTCCCCTGCGGACACTGCTTCTGCCTGGGCTGCATAGGCGAATACTGGAGGATCAACGGGGCCTGTCAGTGCCCACTCTGCAAGGCCTTCTTCCCCACCAGGCCACGACTGAAAACAGAGCAAACACTGCATGCCGGTGCCCCGACTGAGGAAGTTACCGCGCCTTTAAAAGCTGGAGAGGTTCCCTGTGATTTCTGCCCAGCAAAACACAGAGCAGTCAAGTCATGCCTGGAGTGCATGGCCTCGTACTGCGCGACTCATCTAGAGCCACATTACCGGAATGAAGATCTTGGACGCCATCTGTTGATCAGTGTGGTGAAGAACATCGAGGACTCTGTGTGCAAACTGCATGGGAAGCAGCTGAACAGGTTCTGTAGGAGTGATCAGACGTTTGTTTGTGCCATGTGCGCCAGGACAGACCACAGGGGCCACCACATCATTTCGATCAACAAGGAAGCTGCAAAGAAGAAGGTAAACCACCACACCGGGACACAGTAAAGAACGCAGCACTGTCAGATGGACTTTGTAACTTATTCGAAGGTGCACGGTGAAGATTTATCAGACTATATAACATTTAAAGGATAAAGAACAAAGCTCGTACAAATAAAAAGATGAATTCCGCAGGAAACAAACCAAACCAATAAAGAGTACTGGAACATGGTGACCATATTTTCAACCCCCCACCAAAAGAAGGACCCTAAAGTTTACTGCACATGTTACAAATACACATTAGTGATTGGATTTTTCACCAAGATGAGCAGCATTCATTCAGCACTTTGCACAACTACCAAGCACATACCCAATAACACGGATTCCTTGAACACTGTCCTATGATCGTGCGATTAGTCTGGAATTCTGGGATATTGTTTTACGGATATTTGTCACGACACCCAGCTTGAAACCCGGACCCTGAAGCGTGTACACAGCTTTATACAAGACTGTCACGAAATCTGCATAAGCACATTTGTTTATGATTTCGTTTTCAGTGATTTCTTGTGAGGGTAACTGTGATTGAAAGAAAAGACAATAAAAAGAAAAGAAAAGAAACAACTAAGAGCAAAACCCATGACATAATTATTTCAAACATCATATTTTACACCAAAATATCACATTCATTTGACAGTCAAATCAAAGATTCTTTGAAGAGAAGATATGAATTACTCGGAGAGACTGTAATGCAAAACTTTAATGCATGTGGTCTGAACGTCTCTATAAAGTAAAAGCAGGTCTGTTTTGTCCAGGATCGCAACATGCCTCAGAGTTTTAATGCCAAGAGAAACAATTCAACACAGCAGTTCACCTGACTTTGTTTTGTTGTTTTTTTGTCCACAGGTTAAACTAAAACGGAGAAGGATCAAACTTCAGCAAGCCATTCAAGAGAGACTGAGTTATGTTGAGGAAGTCAAGCTCTCAGTAGACCTCAGCGGGGACAATCCAACGGAGGCATGGGGACAAAAGAAAGAGCTCATCAGTCAACTGGAAGAAGAAATCTCAGAGCTGCAGAGGAGACACACTGAACTGGAGCAACTGTCGCAGACTGAAGACAACCTCCACTTCCTACAGGTCTGCATCACTGTTGAACGTCAGCAGATCATTCAGATCAATCATTGAATCACATTGAACAAACAACAACTGACCCTTTAATCTTTCTTGTCTCTAGAGATTTCTACACACTGCTTCATTCTGAAGATCTGATGAACTGAAGTTGAACTTGAAGAACACTGGAACAAATTTTTTTGTTTGTTTTTTTATAAAATATTTTAACAATCGACAGCAGAACATGTAGAACACTGTGTTTGCTTCAATGGAATGGATCGTCTTTTTGGTACAGAGATGTGGGTCATGTCTGTTAAACACAAGTAAACTGTAAGAAAATCAACCTACCAGCACTTCTCAAACTCGATAATCAACATGCTGTGGGTAAAAATGACAATTTACAGGTGCTGGTGGGCAAAAAATTTTTTTTAGCTTTAAACAAAATCAAGATTTCAAGTCTTTGGTGGTTTTATGTTATAGTGGTGCTGATTTTCCCTCGGCCAGAAATAAGCATATTTCCCAAAATGTCGATGTTTTAGTTTCAAGTGAATGTACTCTATGTTGATGATTGTAGCTATATCTGCAAATGAAATATTAACGATGAGATTTAAAGAAACTTAAAACTCTAGGATTACAATAATACTTGGACCAGGGTACTGCCAACAGCTCACTGAGAATATATCGAATGAATGTAACTTATTCCTAGATGTATGACGTTATTGGAAATAATGTGAACTTGTACGTAGTACAGTATTTAAGTGTAAATGTTCTCTGGGACGAATAAATAATATGTACATGAACACTCTCCTTATGCAAAGTTCGTTTCTGAGTTATAAAAATGTATAAATCAGTACTTTTGTTATAGTTATACTTTTTCCTATTAATACTGGAAATGAAACTGGGATAGTAAACACTACCAAACATTAATGTTGAGCAATAGATAATTAAATATATGATCCAGTAGAGGAATGTAAGCACATTTACTTTCACACTTATTGTACTTTTTACTCTATTACATATGTCTGGGAGATTTAGTTACTAGTTACTTTTTTGATTACAACTTTTTATACCCCTCCTGTCATGATTTTTTTTTAATATACATTTTCTGTGTTGGGAATAAACATCTTAAACATCTACAGCAGTCAACTGTATTATAATACACATTAATGCAGTGAGTAATATGAATCCAAACATACAGTTCAACAAGTATTTTACTTCTCATACCTTAAACAGATGTTACGTACTTTTACTCACAGAGCATTTACTTGTAGTATTTTCAGATTTTTACCATTATTACCTTTACTCAAGTATTTTAATACTTCGACCTGTGGATCTGTGTGAACTTGCTCCGCATGCAACACACCCTGCATGTGACTTACAGTTGATTTGTTTCCTCATTTGCATGCCGGCATGCTTCTTTCAGTAAAGGAAGTAAAGCTCTGGAACATGAAATGAAACTTAACAAAAGGAGGAGGAGGGCTCAGAGGAAGGACACACACTAGATGGGAGTAAAGAGAGACTGAGTCAGAAATCTGTGAGATACTGAGGATATCAACCTCTGAACGGTAATTATAATCCACATATCTTCATCATATGACATTATTTTAAATGTTTCTATCAAAGAAACAGCTGGTTAATCCATTGTAATTCAGTTGACTGTATTACTTTACAGTGTGTAGAACTTCATTTTAAAATATGCTAATATAATATACAGCATAGTATAACTTAAACTCCGGTGTGATCCCCTATGCTGTTGTGATGAGGGTTTTATCTCAGTAATGGTTTATGAAAGTGTTCGTTGATTCCTCGATGAGCCTCGATGCTTTCGTAACTCTATGCTGGGATTCAACACACACACACACACCCAAGGCTAAATTATCTAGAGGGTGTGTCGTCAGTAATATTTACTCCGAGTACTTGATGTTTACTTTTCGTGCAGAAAGATAGTCCAGTAAAAACCGAATTTCGAAAAATGTCAAATTTGCATCATATGTCATTTTTACTACCTAGGCCCTGCTGTATTAATGGAATTAACAATATTTTTTAAAATATTTGCTAAACATCATCAAGTTGCTCAGTTAATAATGGGAAAAAATGTAATTGGTAACCAATAATGACAACCTTAAATGCTGCTACAACATGACTTGGTCTTATAGGAGCTACCATTAGCTATTATTAGAAAACTTGAACTAGTCATTCCTGTTTACCTGAAATAAGACAATAGTACTCTTGTTTACCTGTGCCCGTGTTGCACTACAGTTTAGCAGTATCCTGTAGCAACAATGACCAATGTTCAAAGTTACAAAATCTTTAGGGAATCTAATAATCATTGAACATTTAAACAAATATTTGAGTACAAAGCAAAGATGTCTATGACACATGATTACATTTCCAACTGAGTAACCTCATGGTGCTCTTTTTAAGCAGATATGGCATCCACCCAAGCATCACCCAGCGAGATCTGCTCACTGGACAAGCATCTAATGTGCTCTATCTGCATGGATCAATTTGTGGATCCGGTCACTACAACCTGTGGCCACTCCTTTTGTAAGAAATGTTTGGACTGCAACATTAGAATCAATGACGGGACATGCCCTCTGTGCAAGGCACATCAGAACAGAACCCCACAGGTCAACATCGTCCTGAGAGACATTATCAAACAGATTAAAGAGATGAAAGACGATGATGAGTACACCGGTGCCCCCGGAGAAGTGGCCTGTGACGTCTGCACAGAGACACGAAAGCTGAAGGCTGAGAAGTCCTGCCTCGTGTGTCTTGCCTCGTATTGTTCGACCCACCTGGAGAATCACTCCACAACTAAAAGGCTGAAGGGCCACAAGCTGGTGGAACCTGTGGAAAACTTGGACGAGAGGGCCTGTCTGCAGCATGGACGCCCATTGGAGCTGTACAGCAGAAAGAAGGAGAGATGCATTTGTGTACGCTGTATGGATGACAGTCAGGAGGAGGTTGTTTCTACTGAAGATGAATGGGACAACAAGAAGGTAGGCTTTGCACCATCTGATACCACGTAGAGTTTGGATAGTTAGGAGCTGAGATACTTACTTTTGTGTTCATGATAGGCTAAGCTTGAAAACACCAAGACAGAGTTACAAGAGAAAATTGAGAAGAGGAAAACCCAGGTGGATGAAATCAATGCATCACTGAAGATCTGCAAGGTAAGCTGCAAGAGAGACAAACAGTACTGATCATGGAATGAAAAACCAGTCTGTCAAAGTCCAAACTAACAAAGCAAGTTTTCAAGTTTGGCAATTAAACAGATCAACATTCATGGAGGATGTTGACCGTCAGTTCTGGCACTCCCTTTAATCACAGTCACATGTTGTAGTGTAACATTTCTGCAAGTGACAAATGGACTTGCTTTTCTCCCATCTTCAGGACGAGATCGAGACGGAGTGGTGGGATATCGAGGGCGTTTTCACAGCTGTGATTGCCATTGTGGAGAAAGCCCAGGCAGAAGCTCTTCAGCCACTAAAGGACAGGAGGCGGGCCGTGGAGAAAGACGCGAAAGACCTCATAGAGAAGTTGGAAGCGGAGATCAGCTCACTTGAGAAGAACATCGCTGATCTGGAGAAGATATCCGTACTCGAGGATCACATCCTTTTCCTGCAGGTGAGAGAAAACCTTTCAGGAATGGTTGACCCCAAACTTTGGACCTTAAAAGACACACAAGGTATGTTTCTCTTTCCCTGTCTCAGAGTTACCCATCTCTTCAAGATGTGGACATCAAAGACTGGACAAAGGTCGAGTTTGACACTTCACTGGCTTTTGGCACCATGAGAAAAACCACAACAACCCTGCTGGAAGAAATTCAACAGAAACTGGAGAAGCTGACCTCCATTGGTAAGAATCAAATCATGACTTGAAATCAATCAATCAGCGTTGACTTAACTGATCTAAATACAATTTCTGCACTTCACAGAACTTAAGAGAGTCCCAAAGTTCACAGGTGCGTGATATAATCTATTTGTCCTTACAATATATTTTAAAAAACGACTTATTCAGATCGTATAATTATTTTCATCTTATGTGATTAACAGTGGATGTAAAGCTGGATCCAAACACTGCACACCAACGCCTTCTTCTGTCCGATGATGGCAAGGAAGTGAAAGATGGGGGGGAGGACAAGGAAGTAGATGATTCTTCTGAGAGGTTTGATCTGTTTGCTAGCATCCTGGGGCTCAACAAACTGACCTCTGGGAAGTCTTACTGGGAGGTGGAGGTCAGCAACAAGACAGGGTGGGACCTGGGTGTGGCAAGAGGCGACGCAAACCGCAAAGGAAAACTATCCCTGAACCCAGATAATGGTTACTGGGTTACCGTGCATTATGAAAATGAAAAGTACGCCGCCCTGACAGCACCGCCAGTGCGTCTTACCCAGAAAGACAAGCCTGAAAAGGTGGGAGTGTTCGTGGATTACGAGGAAGGTCTTGTTTCTTTCTACAACGTGACAGCTCAATCGCACATCTACTCATTTATTGAATGTTCGTTCAGTGACAAGATCTTCCCATATTTCAGCCCTCACGTAAAACAAGATGAAAAAAACGCTGATCCTTTGATTATTTGTACTGTGAAACCCTGCGTGCAGGACGTGGATAGGTCATGAACGATGTGAGTTTGCGTTTCCCAACATTTCCCAATGACATTGGCCCAAAATAATGTCACATTTTAGCAGCAAGTTACTTCTTCAGTGCCTTATTGGTCCCAAGGCATGAAATACTTTGGCTTCGTCAATGCCCCTATGATGCTGTACTGCAGGTACGCCTCTAGTGTAATGTTTTGATGTCAGATGATGTTGTATAAGGAATGAGAAAAGTCAAGGTGGACGAGGTCCAAATAGACCCTGTTAGAACTTTAAGACTTAATCACAAACAATGATGGATAAATGATTTGCAGTCTATAAATTCCACTTTATTGTTTTTGCATTTTAAACCTCTTGGTGATGGGGGGTGGTCAAATTTTTCTACTGTGCATGAACGTCAAGTGTGTGCGCAAATTACATACAATACATTTGCAGACTATTTACAAGTTCTGTAACTACCTTGTTTTTTGTTTCGTTTTACCTCAAAATTTTAATAAAAATCAACATTTTCAAATTACATCTAGTTTCTTTTTCTTTTGAAAGTAATTTGTGACCTTTTTTAAATCCATCAATTGAGCTGATCATTAAGGGGGAAAGTTTTCCTATATTGTCCTTTCATTTCATTCATCAAGTGGTCAACTGCGACCATTTTATTTCACCATTAAACACACCATGGTAGTTTAATGTGGTATTTGGACGCATCTGTGCTCCACAGACGTTCATGTGAAGGTTTGGTCTATCACCTGCATACAAAACTGAACTTTAGACACTGCACACAATATAAACAAATGGGTTCTTTGTACCGAGATTAAAAAGACCAGGTTGGTTTAACATATGAGAACCCAAACCAGTTGTGTAATACTACACTGAAACTTTATTTTTTGTTTTTTCAGACACTTCTGTGCCTTTGTTAAGTTAAGTTGCGTCAATTTATCCCACCGCATTTGCCCTATAGTCACCATTTAGAGGAAATAATCTGCTTAATGTAAATTTAGGCTAATCTTTACATGGTTTTCATGAAATGGCAAATTGCCAACATGCATAATACACAATTTTAGATTTGGGTCATATATGACATGCAGAAAAATCTACCTTGACTATCAAAACTTTTAACTCCTTCTATCTAACCTCTCTGTCACAGTCTGTAAAAATGAGTGTTGCATAAATGTGTGCAGAGTGTGGCCCATCCTACCCTACTCTCCCATCCAGTATTGCACAACAATGTGGTTGAATCATGTCTGGGCTTTGAGTCAAAAAAAAAAAAAAAAGGCGGGTTTTTTTTTCTGTCTTATTTTTCCAGAAACGAAACTGAAAGCAGAAAAAGTTAACTTGCACAAACTTCACATCTGCAGAGAGGAGATATTTTTAGGGGCAGGAAGCAAAAAAAAAAGCAACACAACACAAAAGAAGAGCACACGGTAGGCAACACGAGTACATTTTTAAAACCAATATATGCCGATAATTAATATTTGAGTAGTGCAAGCTTTACACGTCAGCTTGGGTTTTGGCAATAGAGCAAGTAGATGAAAAAATGGTTTGTAGCTAGTTGTACTAAAGTATGGTGCATTTGTTTTGGTGTGTTGTGGTGGGACTGTGTATGTGTGTTAAAATGTATGTAAAACTGAATGAAAAAAAGAATTTTCCCACGAGGTTAACTTCTTCTGTTCTTCACTAATATGTAATATATATAATGAAGTTATTGATACATTTTAAACGCTGACTGATACATTCACAATTCTGTTGGCATTGTGTTTCCTGGGTGAGGCAGCGATGCAGGTGCAGTCACCACAAACTAAAATCTCTACAGATTTGAAACCAGAACAAGGAAATGCATTGTAGTGTCTCAGTAAACAGTAGAACAGTAAACTCAGTTATTGATGGATAATGACTCTTCCAAACAAAACCTGCAGATCAGAATGTGTTTCTCCGTGTTTCTTCTAGAGAGGTTATAGAAAAATCTTCTTCTCAAAGTTTCTAGATAGCATCCGACATCAATTGGCCGTATGACAGATTCCTCTGAGGTAAGTTTTCTAATATTTGCTCTTAGAGGGAAGTGATCGCTTTCAGTACTGCTTCTTGTTATTGTTTTATTCATCCACATGCCTCTTATAGGCACTTACTCAAGTACACATTTCATGTCTCAGAGGCAAATATTGTACTTTTTATTATTTGTCTTACAGCCTTGGATAATTTTCACATTACATTTTTTTATTCCTCATACAACCACATTGTTACAAACCTATTGTAACAATAAGAATAACAATAAGAAAATGTTTCCATAGTTAATGGACCTCCTACCACCACATTTCCCAATCTCTGGAACAAAGGCTTGAACCCAAATGCACGACTCAGGGGACAAAGTAAAAAATAAACTAAATATTTTATTTTGAAAGTTCAACGGAAAATCACTCACTGGGAGGAAAACACTAAATACTCTAAGAAAACAAAAAAACACTCAAGGAAGGGAAAAACCTACTAACAAACTCAGAGGAAAAGGGAACAAACGAAAAACCTACGAAAATGCAAAGGTTGGACCAAGTAGCAAAGCAAAATACAAAACCTGATGAGACACGAGACAAGGACAAAAAGAGATGCAGACAATATATACACAGGGTAATGGGGAACAGGTGGAAACAATCAGACCGGTGACACATGAGGAAGGGCAAGTGACCTGAAACGAGAGGAGAGTTACCTTTCAAAATAAAACAGGAAATGACAACATTGACACAAGACAACCTAAACATAGCCAGCTTTATTAGTCATGACAACTTCTTCCATACTGATCAATAGTCAAATATCTTGTAATGTTTCATACAGACAAACACCAGATATGAGCCTCCAGGTTTGCCACTGTGGCTGGGCCAAAGTGACGACCTACCATGGTTTGAGAACTCACCAGGGGAAGATGGGATGCACGCCGAGGGGTGTGAAGGTTGAAGAGAGTCAACAGCTGTACACTTGGGGAAAACCGGGATTTACAAGCGACCTCGTGCAGGATGCCGCTATAAAGACTGGTGGGTTATTTAGTTATTTTATTTTCACGTAAATGGTTTAAACTCTTTTGAAAATGGAAATGATTGCAATGAACTCTTCAATATTGTCTCAAACAGATACAACAGGCTTGAGCATCCAGGTTTGCCACTGTGGCTGGTCCAAATTGACGACCTACCATGGTTTGAGAACTCACCAGGGGATGATGGGATGCACGCTGAAGGGAACGAGGATCCGGGAAAAAGAACAGTACGACTGGAAGAATCAGTATGAAGAAGTGGATCAATGGAAATATCAGCCACCAAAGAGAGCCATTGTGAAGAAAGAGGTATAGGTCTTAATTACAAGATGGATACCAGCTAAAGTTCATGTGTTTTCTCTGATTACTGGAGCATGACATTGGGCCAGGCTTAAATATTTCCACATCTATAATTAGATTGTTAATTTGTGGGAAACTAACGACATTCCCATTGACGACAGTTCACTGTTGTCAATCTTTATCAGGTGGGTGGTCACTTTGTCTACGACTCCTAATTTCATTTATTCAATCGTCAGTAAAATGAACACTTATCGTCATTATTGTGACCTAGACATATCTATTTATCTTACCACCTTATCCTGACAGCATGTGCCATCACCACCATCGCAGCCATTGCTACCAAGCACCAAAGTCTGCACAAACTCTGCAGCTGCCGCGATCAAAGAGGAATACAAACCACGTAAGTACAGGATTATAGTCAGTCAGCACAAGATTTTGCATTGAAGGTTGGTACTGACCATCTCCTTTTACTACAGATATTGCAACTTCACAGCACTTGATACAAACTGCCACAAAGTCACATCGTCAATTGCAAGATTTCTCCATTGACGTGCAGGTTAGACCATTTTATGAATAGTTCAAATTCTCTCACTTGGAAATGACAAAGTACGAAAAAAGTAACATGTAAATGAAATGAACATCTCGTAGGCCAGGAGACACCCAACACCAACATTCCCTGAAACAGTAGTTCGACCTAAGGTGAAAGACAGGAAGGATCAAAAATTACCACAGGTACTTCACTCTTTGCTATAAACATTACATTATATTTTAATTGCAGTATTTTAACAGTACATTTATTGATATCTTTATTAGATGGCAGACAGTAGAGTGATGGCAGAAAATCGGAGCATCGGCAGCCGTACCAACTCAGCCACAATCAAGGAGGAGCCCGAATCACGTGAGTACAGAACTCGATCGCAGTTCTTTAAGGGCTATATTTTAAAAAAACATATTTGAAATATTAAGCAGCCAATGCTAAAACTGACCACCTGTTTTTGTTACAGCTTCAGCAATTCCACAGCGGCCTTCCCAGAGAACCTCAAACCAAACGTCA
This sequence comes from Collichthys lucidus, assembly GCA_004119915.2. NCBI lineage: Eukaryota > Metazoa > Chordata > Actinopteri > Sciaenidae > Collichthys > Collichthys lucidus. The sequence goes on along the minus strand of CM014101.1, from coordinate 21,341,598 downwards.
GGACGTCAAGTGCAGGAACTGTCCACTGGTGTGCAGGTGAAGCAGCTGGAATCCTGACTATGAAATTAAAAACCAACTGTCCATATGCTGACATGAACCAATCGAGTTTGCTGTTGTACTTGCCTCATCCTGTTTTAGGTGAATAGATCGGTCGGGGAATATCCAGTTATTCCACCTCAAGTAACAGCAGCCCAGCCGAAGAAGAAAGACCATAAGAATCAAACAGTATCACAGGTACTTTTGCCAGATGTGACGTAAGTTCAGTTATGAGTATTTAGACCTTGTTGTAACAGACACATTTGTCACTTTTCACTTCACTGGCAGTGTTTTGTAGGTATGTTTGCCTTCCAAGCATGTACAGGAACCTGCCATAAGCAATGAAACCTGTGAAAAATGCAAAAGGTTCAATCCAGGTTGATCCATTTAGGATTACTGTAGAACTATAGAGGTGCAAAATGGTGGTCTCCATTGAAGAAGATCTACGTTCTACATATGAGTCTGTAGTGAGGTAACAAAAACACAAAGGCCCTAATATCCATTACCATATCCTGCTAATGGATCCACCTAAGTCCTAAACACTGGATGTTTAAAACAAACAGCGGTTTTGTTTTTGACACTGTTCATTGACAAGATGTGCTATGTCTATGGGCTGTACATGTATGTGCTTTCATTTAAGATAAGGGAGAGAGCTGAATCTGAATTACAGAAGAAAATTCAGCTCAGAGAAGAAAAAATGAGCGAAATCACAGAGTGGACGGAGAGAACCTGCGAGGTAAACAGCTGCATTTTATATTCCAGAATCAACTTTTAGAAAAGTACTGTAACACGCAGTTAACTGAACTGTGTTCAAAGTGTACATGGTAATTTGTGAAATAACTCAAATATTATCAACTTTCCTCTTTCTGACAGAGTGTCCCAGATTCAACGAGCACCAACACCCAAGCAAATTCTGCAGCAGCACAGACCGAAAAGAAGGAGGATCCCAAATGTATGTAGTGTATAGATTTTTTTTTCAACACGGGTAATTGCTAAATAATCATGAAAACAAAGTATTTGCTGTCTTTTTTATATCTACAGTGCATGAAGCTGCGTGGTCTGATTTCTCCGCTGGCATAAAGGTACGAAAACAGCGGATTTTCCTGCGGTGCAAAAACAGATTTCAACACATCCTAAAACACATTAAACTTTAACTTTTATTCTCATATGTGTCTCACATAAGGATGTTTTTATTAATGTTCAGGTGAAGAGATTGAATATGGAGTGTCCAACCACATACCCAGCAACTGTAGTCCGACCTAAAGAAAAGCACAGAGAGGAGCACACATTATTACAGGTACAAACAATATACAATGCACCGACAATCAAAAATGTAATCTTTTACCAGAGTGAAAATTTACTTACAAATGTCATTCAGGTTGTTATTGGTGAACCAGTACAGTAACTGATTCAATTCATTTGACATTAAAAGTTAACTTTAAAACAAGTAATATCAACTCTGTATTTGCACCTTTTAACTTTCCATCTTTACCCGTCAGAATGTGCCAGTGTTACCGAGCACCAACTCTGAAGAAGTAGTCAAAATCAAGGAGGAGCCCAAATCACGTATGTACAAGATTATATTCCAATCAAAACAAGATTTTACTTTAAGGCTGAGACTGATTATCTCCTCTCATTACAGCTTTTGCAACTCCGCAGCATTCTCTCCAAAGAGCCACAAACTCAAAAGCAAGCAATCAGCTGCAAGAATTCGGCCCTGGTGTGCAGGTAAAGCAGATTTTCTATGCACTTCCCTAGCCCTTCCCTTTTTCTAAACATGTAGCCTTTATTGTTTCATGTTTGCTTATTTGCAAAGCGCTATGTAAATGTAACCTTTCAGGTGAGTAGATCTAGCGACACAGGTTCAACAACTCCACCTCTGGCAAGAGGAGGCCGCCCTAAGGAAAAAGACAGCAAGGATCAAATGTCACAGGTATTACACTGTGACCCTGATATCATGTTTTTCAGTCGCTAAGTAGAGCTTTCTGTTATTGTTAACACCAGCTCTGAATATAGCATATATAGGTGGACACAAAAGCATGGAAAACCATCCATCCAGCTGCTGGAAAGATAACAGTCTTGATGTTTTTATCAGCTGGTACCCAAAAGGGTTTTTGGAAAAAAGTCAATGAACTAAGTTGTTGGACGCATTACTAAAGACCTGATCTGAAGTGAAAAGTGAGATATCTACTTACTAATTACTCATTAACTTTGAGAGGTCACCAGGCCTGACAGATACATAGAGTTGGGTAGCATCAGTGCAGTGGTGATTCAAAAAAACACAACCAAACTTATAGATCCACAGCCCTCACATAAGCAAAGATAAGTAAAAGAAAATGAGTCCAAGAATAGACCCCTGAGGAACGCCACAAGTCAAAGGAGCACAGGTGGACATCTGGTCATCAGCATAAGAAAAAAAACTTTCCAGTTGGATGAAAAAGAGGAAAACCAGCATAGTGCCACACCAGATAGATATCCCAACCCATTTTTAGAGCTGATCCAGTAGAAAATCTTAATCAGAAGTGTCACAGGACTAAAATGTCACTTCGGTCTAGACGCATTCAAATTTCAGAGAGCTGTCTCTGACAAAAGCCTTATTAATCATTTGTTGACCTTAGGATATAACAATAAAGTACTAAATGAAGTATCCAAGAAAGGAATGCATATAATTTCATAAATGTCTGAACAGCTGAAATAAACCAGTACATTTTGCAAAACAGGGCTTACTTTTGTAGCTTTAATAATTCCACTTTTGTCCCAGAATTTGCCAGATTCAACGAGTTCCACCACCCAAATGAATCCTGCATCAGCAGAAGCCACAACTGAGAAGGATCCTCATTCATGTTTGTATTATAATTTATTAATAAATAATCTCAATTAAAAATAATAATGAATAAGTTAAGGAAATGTGATTGACAGTGACCATCTTCTTTTTCAACAGTGTGTAAAAGTGCACAGTCTTTAGATTTCTCCACTGGTTTGAAGGTAAAGCTGAATTTTGTTAGGATGTCACAAACTTTAAAAACACACTGATCATAATACGCCATTCTTACACTTTTATACTTGTCAGAACAATAAAAACAAAAAGTTTTTTATTGGTTATTTGTGTCCAGCTTGCACTGAGTATTAAACATGTTTCAGGTGAAGGAATTAGCACAGATCATTTCAGCCATCACAACCCAGGAGAGAGCAGCCCGACTAAAGGGGAAAGAAAGTGAGGTACGTAAATGTAAATGTCATTTCCAGGTAGTTACTGGGATGTTAGTAATGGGGGATTGCATGGATTTTTAGGGTGGTTACTAGGTGATTATGAGGATATACTCAGAAGTTTGTATTCATTGTTTTGCAGGTTGCGCTTATAGCTTTAGCTACCACTGACCAGGAAACACCTGACCACCCAAAGGAGAAAGACAAGCAGGACCAAAATCTATCACAGGTACAGCATCAATGCCTTGACTGTGCAGTATTAAGTCAGGCTTTCTAGGGACAACAGTGTCAACCACTTTGCCCCATTTAAATATCCCAACAACTGTCACATTTGTAATTATTACAAGTATTAAAAACCTTCCACTTCTATCTCAGAATTTGCCTGATTCATCTAATGCCACCAGCCAAACGGATCCTGCATCAGCAGAAGCCAGAACTGAGGAGAATCCCAGATCATGTATGTATTATTATTTATTAATCATGACAAGTAAGGAAATATCATTTACTGACCATCTTCTCTTTCAACAGCGTGTGAAAGTGCACAGGTCTCAGATTGTTCCACTGGTTTGAAGGTAAAACTGAAGTTTGAATCGTTGGGATGTTAACAGCTACTTCTTGAAACACACTGATGATGATTTTTAGACTTTGGTTTAATGTTTCTTTACCACACTTTTCAGAGGAACTGTTGAATATGTTTCAGGTGAAGGAATTGGCCCGGATGTTTTCAACCACCACAACCCAGGAAACCACAGTCCGACCAAAAAGCCAACAAAGGGGGGAAAGGAAACTATCACAGGTAGCAGATGCTCTGTAAATCAACATCTCTAAAGGCAACAGAAAGTATAAAACACAACCCACGACACAATATAGACCTCCTTCAGGCGGATTCTTGTTCCAAGAAAAGAAATTTGAAAAAACACACATCCGTTTTGTTGCAAATTCATCACATATTCTAAACATTACACTTCTTTCTGAAAGAATTTGCCAGATTCAACAAGTGCCAACACCCAAACGAACCCTGCATCAGCAAAAGCCACGACTGAGGATGATCCTGAACCATGTATGCATTGTGGTTTATTAATAGATAATCATGAAAAGTAAGGAAATGTGATTGATCGTGACCATCTTCTCTTTCAACAGCTTGTGAAAGTGCACGGCTTCCAGATTTCTCCACAGGTTTGAAGGTAAAGCTGAAGTTTGACTTCTTCAAATACATTGAGCTTTTTTGCAGATTTTACATGCACACCTTGGTTTTAGGAACAAGCAGCAAATGTGACATTTGTATTACTTATTGGTGGCCCAACTTGCATTGACTGTCCCGACATATATAACAACAAAAGCACTGAATGATCAACAAACTCATTTTTACAAAACAGGGATCACTTTTGTAGCTTTACATATTAAAAACCTTCTGTCTCAAAGAATGTCCCAGAATCAACCAGTGCCACCGCCCCAATGAATGCTGCATCAGCAAAAGCCACGACTGACGAGAATCCGAAACCATGTATGTATTATTATTTATTGATACATAATCATGAAGAGTAAGGACGTGATTTAGTGACCATCTTCTCTTTCAACAGCTTGTGAAACTTCACAGCTCCCAGATTCCTCCACTGGTTTGAAGGTAAAGCTGAAGTTTGAGCTCGATACACAGTTCTTACACTTTGTTCCATTGCAGCTCTTTGCAGATGTTACGGATACAGTTTCTTTTTAGAGGTTTTGAGTTTTAAACATGTTTCAGGTGAAGGACTTGGCCCGGATGTTTGCAGCCATCACAACCCAGGACACCGCAGTCCGACCAAAGGGGAAAACCAGAGAGGAACCAAGACAATCACACATGGTAGACCCTCTGCAATCTCATTTTTCATGCCAAAAGTGAAAAACCATAAAGAAAACCATATAGACCAGTGATCATCATTAGGTGGACTGCAGTCCAGGTCTTGACCCCAGGGACTGTCCCATTCTAACCCAGACCAGTAAACCATAAATTATGATGAGAACTGCAATTTCTCTTTAAACTGGCATTTATTGGTATTGGCTTAGCGGACCACCGACCAATCAAATTGGGAGATTGTGAAGATATTTAAGATTGTTGCTGAGAGGTTAGTAGGGCCTGGTTGCAAAGGTGTTCGGGGTGGTTACGAGGATATACACATACATTAGTTGGATACTGAGTATTTATTGTCTTTCAGGCAAGGCTTATAGTCCAGAAGCCTTCAGCTACCACAGGCCAGGAAACAGCAGTCCAACTAAAGAAGAAAGACAAGGAGAATCAAAACCTGTCAACTTCTGTCTCAAAGAATGTCCCAGAATCAACCAGTGCCACCGCCCCAATGAATGCTGCATCAGCAAAAGCCACGACTGACGAGAATCCGAAACCATGTATGTATTATTATCAGTGATGGGAATAACGGCGTTGAAATAAACGCCGTTACTAACGGCGTTACTTTTTTCAGTAACGGGTAATCTAACGAGTTACTTCATCTATCGTTGTAACGCCGTTACCGGTACCAACACGCCGTTACCTCGCGTTACTGAACCAACCTACTCGTTTAGAAACTGGCACCTCACTCAACTCGCATACAGGAATGCCTTTTTTTCTCCCTTTGGTAAGGGCGGGATACGTAATGACGATTGGCTAAAGCAGAGATTTCATGTTGAGCCAACCAGAGACACCCGGTGGGCGGGTATACACACAAACCAACACACGGTCGTAGCGCGCGCGCACACACACACACGCACACACACACACAGCATGTCAGATGAGATGGCGAGTCCCGAGGCTGAGTCTAAGACAGCATTTTCACGGTGGAAGTATAGGCAGTATTTTAACCTCGTCGAGGTAAAAGGTAAAAATGTACATGTTACATGCACACTGTGTCTAAGACCAAAGACTTTGTCCACGTCAAATGTAAGCAACTCGAATTTAATGAAGCATCTCTCGACTGCACACGCGTCTGTTAAGCTAGTGGCCACCGGCATGCCCCACGATAAAGGCAAGCTAGCTAACAAGGAAGGCTGGATTTTTCTGCTTCAACTTCTACCCCAAAACTTACCACACAGCAAGAACTCAATAAAATTATAGGGGGGTATGTGGTTGAAAACATGCTGCCATTGAAAGTTTGTTTTAATTTGCAGCATGTCAAGTGTAAAACATGTCATATTGTTTAACTGCTTACATTTGTAAGTAAAGAAAATGCTTAAAGTTCAGTTGTAATTGCGTTGAGGTGCAATACATTAAAACCTGTATGGGTATCTGTTGTTTGCTTTACTCCAAATTATTTGGCATTTTTTTACTTAAAAAAGTAACGCATTAGTTACTTTCCTGGGTAACTAGTTACTTTTATAGTGTAGTAACTCAGTTACTAACTCAGTTACTTTTTTGGGTAAGTAACTAGTAACTGTAACTAATTACTTTTTTAAAGTAATGTGCCCAACACTGATTATTATTTATTAATACATAATCATGAAAAGTAAGGACGTGATTTAGTGACCATCTTCTCTTTCAACAGCTTGTGAAACTTCACAGCTCCCAGATTCCTCCACTGGTTTGAAGGTAAAGCTGAAGTTTGAGCTCCATACACAGTTCTTACACTTTGTTCCATTGCAGCTCATTTGCAGATGTTACACGGATACTGTTTCTTTTTAGAGGTTTTGATGTTTTCATGATGTTTTGAGTTTTAAACATGTTTCAGGTGAAGGACTTGGCCCGGATGTTTGCTGCATTCCCAACCCAGGACACCACAGTCCGACCAAAGAGGAAAAACAGAGAGGAAAGAAAACTATCACAGGTTGTAGACCCTCTGTAAATCAAAGTCTTAACCGCACTAAGATAACAGAAAGTAAAAAACATCCGGCATAAAGACATTGGCGCAATTTGTTGGATACTTAAGCACTGATCGACTTTTAGGCAACAGGTACAACACCGGTGCACTGATTGCACTGTGGTCAGCTGTTCTAGTTTTCACTTGATGTGTTACTTGTTATTTAGTACAGTCATCAAGACAAGATTTTAATTTATCAAAGACTTGTATTGTTCCTATAATTAGTAATTTACACCATAATGTTAAAAGGCCCATATTTCAAAGGGTAAAATTAATAATCTAAACCCCAACAAAGCAGCACTAGGGTGAACTGGCAGAGTATGAGTGGAAAATGAGCCAGTTAAGTTTCTGCAGAGCTGATGAGGGAGAGTGGAAACAGGTGAGCAGGTGGGTGGGGCGGTCATGTGACTGGCACTGGCGGGAAAGGGGTTATTGCAGGGCAGGAGGGAGTGTCTGGATGTGTGACAACCGGAGCGGGAAAACAATCAGACGGCATCTAGTAGACAGGGCGAGAATGGCAACGAATGTCTTTGAGGATTTCCACTTTTACATAACTTATTTTAGATGAAATTAAAATAAGACCTAGCAAAGGAGACACTGCACATTACTGGCATGTGTTTCTCTCCCACGCTATGGTTTTCTAGTGCTTTTTAGATGCACATAGAAATTTGAATATTCAGATGACTTTGAACTGCTCGCTCGCTTCCTGTTTTGATGCCACAGTTGTGGAAGTGCGGTATCCACCATACTGTTTCCCCTTGTTTTAGTCTGGCATCAACCAAAAACCTCATCTTTAAACCTACGTGTCATCATGTGGCTGAAAAAAAAGAAATATTTACAAAGAAAAGTAAAGTTTCTATGTGTAACACGTCTGGCTCTTCTCTTATATAGTTATCTAAGTGTTGTATTGTTGTTTTCTCTTAACTCTAGTTGATGTAAACCTGGATCCAACCCTTGCACAAAGACACCTTGTCTCTACTGATGGGAAGAGAGTGAATAACAAAGAAGATAACCGGGAAGCATGGGAGCAACCCTGGGGCTCGAACTCTGGGAAGTCATACCGGGAGGTCAACAGGACTGGATGGGATCTGGGTGTAGCGAGACTTTCCCTGAAAGGAAATGCACAAAAGGCAGCAGTATTTGTGGAGTGTTCGTTCATTCACTGAAAGATCTACCTGATAATCACATGGGTGTGTGCACAACATACCTGTAGTCATTTACTTCAGTTAACATTTCCTTAAAGTTACGTTTCGTTAAAGGTGTCACGAGACATTCCTTTTAAATGGTTGAAAGTGAACACAGTATCCACATGTTGAATCTTTTGTAAAGCTCAACCTGTCCGTTAACCGTCTACTAGTGCCGCGTGATGAGTAAACTCAACTTTCATTTCGCTTTAATGGTTTTGCTTGAGTTAATGCAAATAAGTTTACGTGTCCGCAATTCTGCAATCCAGAAGAATGTTCAGGTGCATAAAGTTACAAGTCAGTGTAGCACCAACATGGTTCAGAATATTGTGTTATTTTTTGGTGTATATACATATATAAAATTATAATTATTCTAAAAGTATTACTTCTTAAACTATATTTCATGTACAAATGGGTAGATTGAAAAATAAAGTGGACACCCCAAGAAAGTCTTTTTCTGTTTATGTGACATGCAGTTAAAGTTTAAACTTGTCCTTGTGTTATACTCATTTATTGTGAAGTTAATCATGGACACTGTACCTACATGTTTAAATAATAAACATATCAGAGGGGATGTGAATCCCTGTGGGAACTCGTAGCGAACTCCAAATGACAGCATGTTTTTTTTAAGTTGTGCTTTGGGGCATTTAAAGGTAAACAGCAGTATTCCTTATCCTGAAACGAAACTGAAAGAGTTCAGGACGTGAGAGAGAGTAAGTAAGAGAGACGGAGAGTGACAGACAGACCACAGAAGAACACTGAGCTCTGAGAGGGTAAGGTAGGCTGGAGGCCTGATCTCTGTTCATTATTATAATTATGATACTTTAAAACGTTTGATGTTGACTTGAATTCTGATATGAACAAACGCAAAGAAAACATGACAGGTTAGATGTTCAGTGACTCATGTTACGTTTGCAAAACCTTTATGCAAATATTAGATATTTATGTGAGTTGTAAACTTTGTGTCACTATTAGAAGTCAGGTTATTAAATGTATTGTGAAATATTTCAGCTTACAGCTGCAATCCAGGGTGACTAAATGCATGACGGTGCAAACATTAAATACGCGTCTGATCATGTAACATAAGGAAAACAGGGCATGTGGTGAACCACAGGTTTCAGGGTGTGCACCAGAGTGTGTGCATGTTTTCAATAGGCTGGTTTGTTTGCTCTAATGAAGGCCTTTCAAGTGCATGTCAATATGATTCTACAAGTAAGATTATATGTGACAATTAAAATGAACATGAATGTCTTATTAATTGTGATGTTATTTCTTTTTTTATACTACTACAATAGTGCTTAATTCCTCATAGCCAAAGTTCTTTTATGACATTTTCCATTTCCAAGCTCTTAAAATATGTGAAAGGTGAGAAGAGCTCATTGCATCATAGGAAGTCCCATGTCATTCTAGTATTACAAAAACGTATATACTGTAGTCATTTTTTAAAACATTTTTATTAATTATGAATGTATATCATAATAATAAATAATACATATCTATGCCACTGCCACATATCTGGAAAACTGAACACTGAAGCACTCTAACCTTTTTATCTATAGATATCTGAACGTTGTACATGTTTAATCTTGTCTTATGTTCTCATTACCTAACTTTAAATTAAAAAAAAAAGAAAGTTGATTCAATCCCATTCCAAGAATACTTCTAACAAGGTTGTCTTGATGCCAAAAATCTTTTTTTTGTTTCCCGTTTTACTCTTGGGTTATGTCTATGCAACAGGAGGTAGCCCATACTGTACAATATACTCAGTACCTACCACTAGAGGGCGACTAATAACTGACTCATCTCAGTCCTGCATAACCATGGACCAAACAGCAGCATCAGTCATCATTGATTATCACTGAACTCAAATGCAAATAATAATAAAAAAGTATTAGAAGACTTATAAGCACTACTTATAAGCAAAAAGATAAACATTTAGCTTCAACATTTAGATTTATATTTAACATTTAGATTTATATTTAACGTTTATATTTAGATTTATATATACCATTTAGATTTAACGTTTATATTTATATTTAACATTTATATTTATATTTAACATTTAGATTTATATTTAACATGTATATTTATATTTAACATTTAGATTTAGATTTAGCATTTAGATTTTACATTAAACATTTGGATTTAAATACTTAAAATATCTCTGAGTTCACAAATATTGTTCTATGTGCAAAAAAGTGACTCTCAAAAATTCAAACCAGTTTTTTAAACATTGTTTTTAGCTAAATGTGTCCAAATGTTAATATAAATATTTTCAGAGCGAGACGCTTTACAAACGGCACCCTACAGTCTCAGGACAAAAAGATATAGAGCTTAAAATGTGATTAAATATGCACATGAAAAACTGTTTTAAATGATGCACCTTAAATCAGAAATAACAGTATTGGTCACTGTAAGCCCCATGTCACAATTGTGTTTCCAGGTTTAGCACGATATTGTTCCTGAACATGTCTGTTTCTTAACACATATTGCTTCTTAATATGTTGGATTAAAACAACACAAATGCTTTAACAAAATGTGCATTTGACTTCTACAGATTATTAACCACGTCAGACATGAGCCTCCAAGTTTGCAACTGCTGTGGCTGGTCCAAAGTCACGTCCTACCATGGCCTGAGAACTCACCAGGGGAAGATGGGATGCACGCCGAAAGGAATGAGGATCCCAGAGAGTGAACAATTCGGATACAGCAGTTACATTCCTAAATTGACATACATAGGACCTCCAATCAGAATAGAAGAGCCTTCAATGATCTTCACCCCTAAGCCTGGTGAGTTGTACACAGCTGAATCCTCTTTGTGTTCGTGTCTCTAATTCAAACAAACTCTACTGTATGTACATTGTAACATGGATGTCTTCTTATAGTTTCACAGGGTTACACAGGCTTTGTGAAAGACGAACGTGAAGCGGACACGAGGATAGATCTATGGAGAGAATCTCTTCAAGAGGACAACGGACCAATTTACAGCACTCCAGTGAGGAACCAGGTATGTTCAAGCAACAATAAACATGTCACTTACTTAAAGATCGGTTCATTGAGGTGTCATGGGATATCGAATGTTAATGCACGTTTTAACAAAAAAATCTCTCTGTGACAGAATGTGCATCCAATCTTCACCGCGCAAGAGAGTCCAACAGAAGCTGCACTAATGTTCCAATCATGTAGGTATTATAATTATACTTTATTCATGAGGGGGCATAGCACCAAGTACCTTTGTTTAACAGTGACCATCTTCTGTCTCCAACAGTGTTGGAAACTCAACAGCTCCCACGGAAAACAGCCACGAACTCAGACAAAACTCACAGAGCGCTTGATTTCTCCACTGGTACACAGCAGGTACAACGGATTTCTGTTTAAAAGTAGTTCCGATCCCTGGTCCCAATCGTTAAAACACACAAGAAATGTAAAAACTTAGCGAAGCATGTAGAGGCCTACTAGTTTTTGAGAATGTAGGATTGCCACTGCATCCCAGTCCCCACAAGGGGTCACCAAAATGTCGGTATCCCCAACCCCTGTAGACATGAGGCCTTGTTGATTTTAAGAAATGTACAAAAACCTTTACATAAATGTACAGTATGCCTGCATCTCAGTATTTGTTCTGTGAAGACAACTAAAAGAAATTGAAATGAAAAGCCAAGAGAAGAAGAAGATGAGGAAAATGCAACATTCGCAGAAAATAATCTGCTCAAAACTCTTTTTTGGGCTACAACAACAACAACAGAAAAGCAGTAAAAGAAAGAAAAGTTTGAGAACCATCGTCCACTGTATCTTTAAAAACAGGTTAAAATGCCTGATGGAGAAATGTTAGCAGAACTTTGTTGAGTAAAACACAAAATCTTTTCTCTGACAGTCTTTCCTGACGCCGGTGACACAGATCTTCAACACCCAAGTGAATCTTGCAACCACAGAAATCAACATGAAGGAGACAAACAAATCATGTGAGCTCTACAACTTTCATAAGAACAGAGCAGGAACAAGATAAAACCTGTGCAAAGGAGCTTTGTTTGACAGTGACCATCATCTTTCTTTGCAGTGTTTGAACCTCAGCAGCACTCTCATCTAACTGACACCAACTCCGTCCATCTCTCCACGGTTGCACAGCAGGTACTGCAGATTCTTTAAACATCCTCAAACAACCGACAAACTTTGGAACAACCATCATAGTGTCATCCATAAACACAATACCTGTAAATACAGTTTAAAATGACACAAAGCTATCTTCCACTTTTCCCTCACAGCCTTTCCTGATGCCGATGTCACAGTCCCTCAGCACCCAAGTGAATCCTGCAGTTGCGGAGACAAATAAATCACGTATGCCGTTTAACTGTCATTAATTCATAACAGGAACAGGAGCAGGAAAAAAAACACAGAGATGAGTCAAAGCGGCTTTGTTTGACATCTTCTTTCCCTACAGTGTTTGAAACTCCACAGCACTCTCATCCAACCGCCACCAAAGCTCGTCGAGCGCTTGATTTCTCCACCGGTGCACAGCAGGTACAGAAGGTTTATTGACTTGTTAATCCAGCTGCATCTTGTTAATCAGTCCTTAAATGCAACCTCGGGATGCATCTGCAATAATACAAAATAAAACTACACTACATTGCAGACTGGTAAGTTCTACTGTGCATAGATCAGATCCATCATTTTATTCTCATTCGGTGCTTTCATCCTTTAGGTGGGGCAACTGACCTGGGATCTTCCAATGACCACAGCTCAGGAAACGTCAGCCCGACCAACGGAGACAGAGTGGGAGAAAGAGAGGGCGAAGGAGAAGGAGAGGGAGAAAGAGAGAGAGAAAGAGAGGGAGAAGGAGAGAGAGAAAGAGAGAGAGAAAGAGAGGGAGAAGGAGAGAGAGGCTCAAAAACTACTCAAGGTACCAATGTCCATTCTAAGTCCGGTTCAGTAAGTCAAAATTCGTCTAATTACCAAATGTTCGCCCACTAACACTAAATTAAACTTATGCTTTGTCTGAATTCTGATACTTCCATTAGTACACTTATATGTAGTACACTGTGCACACTATCTACTTCCTGGCATAGTGCACTTATTCAGCATGGTAGCGTTGTCTCAATACGAGTACGATTGTTGTGCACTTACCGCAAATGACGGTCGCAACATTCCTCGCATTCGCTTCTACTTGTTAAAAACAGGCGGATTATTAAGGCCAACATGTGGCTGCCAAAATTTAACAATTAAAACATATTTACAACTTTCACTATTCACCGCAACCAGCAGCTTCCTCTGTCGCCATTTTCGTAATGGCGTTGGTCGTACGTAACCAAATGGCGACCACCGAGGGCGAGAATTTGTTGACCATCATGAGTGCACCATGCGGTACACTGCATTTTGCCATGCTTGTATGTATGGTTACATGTACAAGTACAATAAATTCTAACACAGCATAAGATGGTAACCGTGTTATTATACCTGCTACACATCGGCAAGTTGTGGTGGACTCTATAGAGTATTATATATTTCGTTTTTTAGATTCAATTGTCATTATAACAGGTCACTCCACTGTATGCATGCTCATAGCAGTACTTTATGTCATCATTCAAGATAAAGCAAGACAGGATGAAGGCTGATTTACAGCAGAAAATTCATATGAGAGAACAAAAGATGGCTGAAGTCAGATCATCTGTAATAGCCAGCAAGGTAAGCGATGGTAGATTGGTATTGGTAGATGTTTAGCTTTATGATTTTAGTTTTGTTTAATATTTCTGTAGCAAACTCACTGTCCACGACTCCTTTCAGGGCAGCTTGGATACTGAATGGCTGGAGATCAACAACGTGTTCGCAGAGGTGATGAGAGTTGTGGAGGACGCTTGGAAGAAAGCGCTTCAACCTCTGGAGGAGAGGTCGGTCATGTGGAGCCATCGATACAAAGAATAAACTGTATGAAGTCATATGGTACTGGAGGTTTTATTATAATTACCTGTGTGTTATTTTTAGGAGAGACAGAGTAAAGAGAGAAGCACAAGATCTGATCCAGGGACTGCAAAAGGAAGTTGACAAACTCAAAATGACCATTGACGAGTTGGACAAAAATCCAAACTTGCAGGTGAAGGTTGGAAATAATCCTCCTAAATTTAACGCATTCTTTTCCTTGATTTGTATTTATGACTCTTTTAAAATGATTTTATACTGACGTTTGTCCCTGTGCACACATACACACAGATTTATCCTCTAACAGGCCTTGATGAATCTCGAGATTGGAAGAACGTTACTGTTGACGGTTCATTCTCCCTCGGTACACTAAGAAGTCAAACATCAAACATGATGGAAGAAATCCAGCAGAAACTGGAAAAACTCTCTTCTGTTGGTAAGTACGCCTTTATGTCCACCAGGGTTTGTATTTACTTTAATTAAGAGCTGTATTTAAAGCCATTTGTGATCATATATTTATTTCTCTTTGCGTAGAACTCAAGAGGATTCCTACATTTGAAGGTATGTGACTCACAACTTAAAAAAAATGTTGTTATAAGTATTAAAACAGGAAAAAAATATAGATGTATTTATTAATTATAATTATCATTATACATTTTATTCTAAATGTCAAACTGTATGTGTGTATTGTGTAGATGCTCTAATGTAAAGACATCAGAACATCATACGGACTGTTTGAAATTCAGATTTCATGTTCATCCAGCTCGTTATTATTTGAGTTTCTGACCCAGACTTGGACTTTTTCCTGCATATTTGTTATTCTGTCATGAGCATTTGGAGATACAATGTAGTATTTTGTGTAAGGTCACCAAAAAATCTCAATAAAAGACATATTATCTATTATATTATCTAAAACCAACCCTCCAACCCAAGAATAGTAATAAAGATAGGAGAAGGGCAGCGACATCTCAACATTATGACAAAGGATTATGACAAAACACAT
This sequence comes from Collichthys lucidus, assembly GCA_004119915.2. Taxonomy (NCBI): domain Eukaryota; kingdom Metazoa; phylum Chordata; class Actinopteri; family Sciaenidae; genus Collichthys; species Collichthys lucidus. The sequence continues at coordinate 21,326,437 of CM014101.1, read as the reverse complement.
CTTGGCGTTGTATATGAATATACAAGGAAGGTCACTGTTAAGAAACATCTTTTATGTCGTGACACTATGGTTAAGGCCTGGTTAGGTTTACGCACAAAAACGAAGTGGTTAGTTTTTGGGAAACATCGTACTTTGCTTCCGGTTAACCTTTGTCATCATCCGAAAGCCCTATTTATGCAGAGCACCTTGATTTCATTGCCATTATTCTTTCATATTCTGCTCAATTGCAGTGGATGTAAAGCTTGACCCAACCACTGCGCACGGGAGCCTTATTCTCTCTCGTGATGCGAAGAAAGTGGCAGATGGAGGAGTCAACCAGAAAGTTCCTGACACTCCAGAGAGGTTTGACATGTTTGGCAGCATCCTGGGACTCAACAGGTTGACCTCTGGGAAGTCCTACTGGGAGGTGGAGGTCAGCAACAAGACCGGATGGGATCTCGGCGTAGCAAGACGCAATGCAAACCGTAAGGGGAAACTTGCGTTGACCCCAGATAATGGTTACTGGGTTATTGTACATTATGAAGATAAAAAGTACGCAGCCCTGTCAGATCCAGCCATCAGCCTCCCCCTGATGGTGAAACCTCAGAAGGTTGGCGTGTTCGTGGATTACGAGGAAGGTCTCGTGTCCTTCTACGACACAACGGCCCAATCGCACATCTACTCGTTCACCGAGTGCTCGTTCAGTGATGAGATTTTCCCGTATTTCAGCCCACATCTGAAACAAAATGGGAAAAACACTAGTCCTCTGATTATCTCTGCTGTCAAAAAGCAGTTTCATGAAGTGCGTGGGCGACTGGTGCGCTGAAAGTTGCACAACTTGACATAAAATGTACAAGTTTGGGTGGTACAGTAATGCATGACTGTGGTATGACGGTTCATAAGACCACCAGAGGAGTTAACTGGGGTTTTCTGGCCTGATCGTCTGAGCTCTGTGGAGAGTTTCTAAAAAAAATTATATATATATATTTAGATTTTTTTTTTTGCTGAAAACACAATTTTTACACATTTTATATCAAAGAATCACTGAATATTAAATCTTATCCTCTTTCTGTTGTTTTTATTCCAAAGTATAGATGTTGAATATATGTTTGGATTTCATATGATGTCTTCATATCTCCATGTTCATCGTGTGGTTTCTGTTGTTACTGAGAAAATGAGAAAATGTGGATGTTCCCTCTGTGGTCACTGTAAATATATCATTTCACTGCTCTTACAAAATGTTTCTTGGTATAAAGTCAGAATGCATGAATAGAACTGCAATTTTTTTAAAGTTTATTTCATAAGATGTTGATATTGATACAAAAATATTTGAATAAAAGTCGTTTGACATTGTATTGCATTCAGAAGGTCTGTCTTTTCCTTGGCCTCAGCCTTTACGTAATGCACTTCAGCCACATGGACTCGTGGCTGTATTCAGACACATCTAATCTGTGTACTGTATGCACATGAAGCAGTTTAGCTACTGCCAAATTCCAGGAAAGAGAAAATGTTCTCATGCACTGTGAAATAACTTCCTCATTCACAGAATGAATGAATGAATGAATTTCACTTCCTATTTCTTATTATTTCCTTCACAGGATCAGTAACAGATAGATAGATAGATAGATAGATAGATAGATAGATAGATAGATAGATAGATAGATAGATAGATAGATAGATAGATAGATAGATAGATAGATAGATAGATAGATAGATAGATAGATAGATAGATAGATAGATAGATAGATAGATAGATAGACAGACACCACATTCAGTCATTGCACATGACCAAATGCCAGAATAGAGAGGGACATTAAAATGTTCCTCATTCACAG
>CM014101.1:21152123-21319623 GCA_004119915.2 Collichthys lucidus | reverse complement strand
GCCGGCTTTGATGTTATGTCAAAGGCCTCCTGAAGGATGTGTCTCGTAACAAAATGGTTGTATGCATTGTTGTTACTATTAGGCAGACAAGGCTTATCATTGTACCCATGAACGAGGGCCAGAGTGAAGGTGACGGTGATCAGGAGAACGATGTTCATCTTGTCTAAAGTGAAAGACAGAACGAGAAACACAGCAGAAAGTAACTGACCACATGCTGTAGATGCAACACCCAGAATGAACACCCACTTGTGTCAGTTTCCTGTTTTATTTTGATAGTCTTGTCTCTGTGTTCTCTTTTTTTATTATTATTATTGTTGTTTTGGCCTTTCCAGGCTTTATTCTTTGATAGAGACAGCTGAAGAGTGACAGGAAATGTGGGGAGAGACGGGGAATGACATGTTGGAAAGGGACACACATGTCGGGGCTTGAACCCGGGTCCCACATATGGGACGGCCGCTCTACCGACTGAGTTAAACGCCGCCCCAGAACAGGAAGAGAACACAGAGACAAGACTATCAAAATAAAACAGGAAACTGACACATGACAGACCCTGACACCACCAAGTACAAAAAGAATTAAGTTTAATAGGATGTTGATGATAATTTCTTAATGTGCAAATCATTGGGGCATACGTCCCGTAACTTTAAATTTGCATTTCAGCTCAATCTCACACACAGTCGACTCAGAATAGACTTCAAAGTTTCCTCCTGGCTCAAGGCTGTTCCAACATTTAGTCTGACACAAAGAGACGATACATCTGATCTAGAAACTCTTCAAAAAGGTCAAGTCTGGGGCAACTGGACTGTTTGCAGATCCGTGAAGATGTTTCGCCGTTCATCCACGTCTTCACTGATCAACAAACAGTCCAGTTGCCCCAGACTTGACCTTTTTGAAGAAAGATGACCTGGATGACTGAGAACCTTCACAGAACACTGATCTGGAAAGGTTCTCTAAAATTGACTTTACTTGCTGCACTTTCAGTCGAAAAACTAAAAGTTTCCTAATTGAGTCAAATCTGAGGCAGGAAAAGAAGAAAAAGCAGAATCTAATAAAAGAATCAAACACGATGACAAGTGATGAAGAGGTTTTCTTACCTGCTCTAGTCAGCCGGCCTCTGTGCTGTGAGTGATGCTGTGCTCGTCTGGAGTGGATTGTAATGGGAAAACGCAGCTTTTTATACCCTTTGCATGCATGCACACACGTACATGTATGATGTTTCAGCTTCTCATTGGTCTCTGCTGCTGGGCAGGTGTACGTGTCCTTCAGGTAAGTTTATCTTTATACGAACCAGTTCAGACCAGTTCGAGTCCAGACGTTATCTGCTAACCACAGAAATTTCCATCCTCCATCCTAAAATTTTTAGGAGACTCACTTCTGTGCTTCCCTGAGATCCATCCATTATCCTCACATTCACAACTACGATTACAACAACTACTAATTCACCAGTTAACCTGTTAGGTGTGTGTCTTTGGACTGTGGGAGGAAGCCGGAGTGAACTCATGCAGACACGGAGATCTCAGCTAGAACACCACTGTGACAGCCTGAACCCCAAAGATATTGATAGCTAATAACAATAAATGTCCATGCTCATTCATGCACAGTGACGTAATATGCATGTATTTTTTTTTCACACCTACTAATGCCCATTTATGCAAGTGTTAAACCTGAACACTGCCCGACACCACATGACAAACTGTTGGACGGGTAGTGTACAGTGGCTTTCTGTAAAATGTTTGCTGACCTGGCCGGTTTAAGTCCAGCACAGACCAAAGTATGGAGGGTGGTCTCGGAGATGGAGAGGTGCCAGTTCACCTTCTCACCCTGGAGCATGTACTGAACCTCAAACTGTTGCTAGAGGGCCGCTTTGTGTGGCTGCCATCACTCCACCATCTCAACACATTTGCATGTCTGTGAGCACAGTGTGTGTGTGACTGAATTTCCCCTGGAGGGATTACAGTTTGTTCCAGTTGCTAACACACTGAAATGACATGGACAGCACAGATATTTAAACTGACACACAGGGAGCCAAACCTCATCTCAACTTTCCAAAACTTTGAACACATTTTGCAATTGGAAAAGTCTTTTTTAAGTTACTGAACGCGGTTCTCTGCATAAGACACAACAATCTGACATGAAGTCACATGTTTGCAGTTTCAAGACGCTGCCATTTAAAATGACACTACATGTGCCAACAGGCCAAACAGGTAGCACTACTTCAATCAGGAAGTAGGCGATAAAAGAGCACAGGTGAGCATCTTTGGAAAAGACATTGCTGAGAGAGGAAGAGGAAGAGGGAGGGTGAGAATGAGAGGGGGAGGAAGAGTGAGAGTCGGGGTAGAGCAGTGTTGTCGAATTATTTTGCTTTCCTCTATATTTTTTCTGCAATTGTATTGTTCATGTTACTGCTCTGTGAGCATATTTTAGTTCATGCCAATGTAAATACATCTGCTGTGCACGTTGCACTGACTAAATAAAAAAAATAAAAACATAATCAATAGCACGTGTGTGTATCTGCAAATATTTCTGTGCGTGTGAACACTGTTGAACTATGTTAGTATGATGGCAAAACTAAAGATCAGAGTGCTTTTCATTATGGCCATCAGTGTGTAGCTGGTTAGACAGAAATCAGTAATACGAATGAAGTGTGTGCCATCTGCTGCAAAAGTTTGATTTTGGTTGCAGTTTGCTTTGGTGAATTGTGTTAGTGTTTTGATGAAACCAGGCGAGTTTGCAAAATTGTGTTTAAGCAATTGGAAAACGAAAGCAGCAGCAGACGAAAGGACACTTCCTCTTTTGCATGAAGAAAAAATACATACAGATACTTTACTGTGCATGAATTAGCGTGGACATATAGTGACGCAGCATTATGCAGCATTTTAATTGGCTATCAGTCTCTCAGGGTCGACATGATTGGCTGTGATTAAAAGTTGTGATTAAAACTTCAGTTGGTTCTGATCCCGTGAAGGAAATAATAAGAAATATAGGAAGTGAAAAGCAGAAATGTTGAGTCCGAGGAACTAGGAATTCTTTTCTTCAAGAAGGATGGATGCACACACAGAGTGAGAATCAGTCTGTAGAGCAAGACGATCAAAGATGCTTCAAAACTTCCAAACTTTAGGATGCAGACTGGACTGTGGGTAGCAGATAACAGCTGCACTCAAACTGCTGCATAAAGTTACCTGAAGGACACGTACACCTGCCCAGCAGCAGAGACCAATGACCAGCTCAAACGTCACACTGCACTTAAAGTTCATCTCACGCCGTCCAATAACTTTGATAGTATTCACAGAGAGTTTTGCATGATGATAGTGGATGAAGAAGACACACACACACACACACACACACACACACACACACACACACACACACACACACACACACACACAGATGAATACATATATATATATTTCTCATGAATGATCATGTACTTTATTATAAGATCATTATTATGATCACTGTATTACTTTATTATGCAGCCTGTGCAGCAGCTGCTCTGATGAGTAAAGTGAATTTCAGCAGTGTGGAGTCATGACAGTTGATCTCATGTCCGTCCAATAACTTTGATAGTATTCATACTGAGTTTTGCATGATGAACAAGTTTGAGAAGAAGTGGGAGTGGGTGATAAAAACGGACTGAGAGAAGAGCAGAAGTCAGTCAAAGTATCTCTATATAAAGCTGATAACTAACAGTTGGTATGCTTGTGATATCTGTCTAAAAGAATGAGCAGAGAAAATTCCATTTGCAACAAATGTTTTCTTTCTGTATGTTTTTTTATTTTTTCAGTGACGCAAAAACGAAAAAGAAGAAGTGAAGGAAACACCTGAATGAAAAGGTCATTTGTTTGTTCACATGATGTGACGTCATCATAATAATGATCTTATAATAAAGTACAAGATCATTCATGAGAAATATATATATATGTATTCATCTGTGTGTGTGTGTGTGTGTGTGTGTGTGTGTGTGTGTGTGTGTGTGTGTGTGTGTGTGTGTGTGTGTGTGTGTCTTCTTCATCCACTATCATCATGCAAAACTCTCTATGAATACTATCAAAGTTATTGGACGGCGTGAGATGAACTTTAAGTGCAGTGTGACGTTTGAGCTGGTCATTGGTCTCTGCTGCTGGGCAGGTGTACGTGTCCTTCAGGTAACTTTATGCAGCAGTTTGAGTGCAGCTGTTATCTGCTACCCACAGTCCAGTCTGCATCCTAAAGTTTGGAAGTTTTGAAGCATCTTTGATCGTCTTGCTCTACAGACTGATTCTCACTCTGTGTGTGCATCCATCCTTCTTGAAGAAAAGAATTCCTAGTTCCTCGGACTCAACATTTCTGCTTTTCACTTCCTATATTTCTTATTATTTCCTTCACAGGATCAGAACCAACTGAAGTTTTAATCACAACTTTTAATCACAGCCAATCATCTCGACCCTGAGAGACTGATAGCCAATTAAAATGCTGCATAATGCTGCGTCACTATATGTCCAGTAAGGTAACATGCAGAGTGGGTAGCAGATAACAGCTGCACTCAAACTGCTCCATAAAGTTACCTGAAGGACACGTGAAGTGTTTTGCATTCACACACACACACACACACACACACACACACACACACACACACACACACACACACACACACACAGAAAGACAAGGGGAGGGGAAAGGACGGCTACGCAGGAAAGTGGTGAGGCAAACAGCCTCCACATGATGGCAGACTCTGCTGCTTATTATTATACCACACTGGTTCATTTCTAACACGTATGTCATTGCATTGGAATGTTAGTTTTAAATATTGATCCGTGCAGGTTTGAAGCATTTATTTGACGGCATACAAAGCACATTACCATACAGTTTGAAGGTGAAGGGTTACAATGTGCTTCCACTGCACAGCAGTGCAGCAGTAACCAGGTTTATGCATTCAATATTAATAAAGACAATTTGTTTGTCCAAACCCAACAGAGAAAATGAATGCAGCCATTTTGTAAATGAATCTTATGAGCTGCTTCACATTAAGTTTGTTAGTTCATTTAAACCTGTGTCATTCAAATGGATGGAAGTTTTCTATGGAACTAAAATGCACAAGTGGCCAAAACATTTTGTTTGTGTAGCAGCATGTGTGGAGAGCCATGGACCTGGGACAGAGGTGCATAAATGTGCTGTAATGAATGTTTATTATCTGCCATCATGTCGTGCTGTTTAATGTATCTGTTACTAATACTGGCTGTGTTCATATTTGTCTTAAGCACTTAAAGAATGAGGAGAAATCAGTGAGAGAGCAGAACATTCTTTATTCAGTCCTCCGTAGGGAAACAATTTGCAATCGATATTTCTTCATATTATCAGATTGGACAAGTTTGAGTGATGCAAACAGAATATCTTAAATGAAGAGAGAAAACTTTACAAGGACAATTGAAGGAAATTCCTCAATGTACATGTCATTTGTGTTTAAACAGAGACGTCCAGTTTCAAATAAAAAGCAAATGTCTGAACGTGTTTGTGGCCTTTCAGATCTATATTTTCATTCCAACAACGGCTCACATGACTGTGTATGACAGAGAGGTCGTCTCATTGGAACGTTCATTTCAAATATTCATTCATACTCTCCTCACAAAAACGTTTAAAGATGCAGAGCGAGAATGCGTGGCTTCAGATTGTAAAGGCATGTCTATATTTATTCATATTCCTAATAAGCAGAAATCATTCATTTAGCTAAGCTTGATAGAAAGTTCAGACGTCAGGGAGTTACAAGCCTGACAGCTGGAATCAGTCGGGCTCTGGGCTTCTTATTTGCATGGAGGAAGATCGCCTGGCACCTCCTTCCTGTATTGCTCATAACGGACAGGGAGACACTCCGTTCCAACCTTATCACACTCTACAATCACGTGTTCTTTATTTGGTGTTATTTTTGTAACTTTGCATCCGTCATCCGCTCCGACGGATTCAACATTATAAACATTCATTTGTGCCTGGCTGATGCACAATTTACCTCGCAGACGCCGGCCAGCAGCACCACAGATCTGCTTCACCGATTGTGAATCTTCCATGATGAAGTACTGGTATAGAAATCTGCCGCAGACTTTTTTCTCTTTGAGGTATCTGTGCAAAGAGACCAACATCTGATATCACATATGTTATATAAACTTATTGAAGTCCCTGTGAATGAATTATGAAATTATTGTGAAATGTTGGTCAATCAGTGGAAACACCATTTCACAAATGTTACTGTCATGTACTAACTCTGTCTAACTGTGGCTGTTTCACAATGATTCAAGTATTTAACTCACTTCGTCCATTCATCCGTTGACGTCTTGTCAGCGGGAACGTCCTTTATCATGTGTCTGTTAAGGAATCCCAGGTGGTCCGAACGGTCGCTAATCTCCAGACAAGGCCGCTCATTCCCATGAACGAGGGCCAGAGTGAAGGTGGCGGTGATCAGGAGAACGATGTTCATCTTGTCTAAAGTGAAAGACAGAACGAGAAACACAGCAGAAAGTAACTGACCACATGCTGCAGATCAGGGATGTCCAGAGTACGGCCCGGGGGCCAATCATGGCCCGAAGCTTGGTTTTTATAAGATGTTATTTATGTCCTGCTTGGATTGTCAGATACTGTAGGGTTGGTTTTTTTGGTTGGTTGACATTTGAACCTTTAGGAACATAACTGCTGGTGTGTATCTGTAGATGTGACACAAAATATCACTTTCTAAATGATTTTGTTAAAGACAAGAGCAACTTTCAGGTCTCCATTAACAGTGATGCCAGTAACGCGCTACTTAGTAACGCGTTACTGTAGTCTGACTACTTTTTTCAGTAACGAGTAGTCTAACGCAACTACTATTTCAAAACCAGTAGTCAGACTACAGTTACTTATTTAATATTAGATGCGTTACTTTTTCGCATGTTTCGCGGACTGTCCTCAGTGGGCCCCGACCGCGTCGCGTCGCCCAGGGCGGGGACCGGCCCACGTACAAGGAGGCGCCAGGGGTCTGCGGCGATGTCGGCAACCCACCCGACCCGTCTTGAAACACGGACCAAGGAGTCTAACGCGCGCGCGAGTCAGAGGGTGCGGTGGAAACCCCGTGGCGCAATGAAAGTGAGGGCCGGCGCGCGCCGGCTGATCGCCATGATCACGTCTGCCTCTCGTTTGTTTTTGTGCAGTGGGAACTAAATTCTCACTTGAGAAATTAACTGTCTGGGAATAAAACAGCAGGCACTCCGGCTACATGCTGACATAATTTATATTGTCTATCTATCTATCTATCTATCTATCTATCTATCTATCTATCTATCTATCTATCTATCTATCTATCTATCTATCTATCTATCTATCTATCTATCTATCTTATCTTATTTTTTATTATATAAAAAATTGTAGGTGAAAGCCTTTTTCAGGAAGTAGTTTTCAAATGTCCCTGTCAGTTTTGTTTGTTCCAGATGTTTTTGACATTTTGTTGTTTTTGATGTCAATAAAAGTAAGTATTAGCATAACTGGTAGTCATTTTTATGTTGAGGGGGTGGGGGATCACCCTCTGCTGTAAGTAGGGTGGCCAGATGTCCATCTTTTAGGCCGGACCGTCTATCTTGTCAATGTCTTGCCCAGCCTCAGGGGCAGCATCAAGCCAGACATCTAATTCAGTAAAATGCAGGAATAATTTGCATCTAAAGGTTACAAAATGTATCTGCTAGGCCTATATGCTGCAAGTAACTAAAAGTAATCTAACTTAGTTACTTTCAAAATCAAGTAGTCAGTAACGTAACTAAGTTACTTTTTCGAGCAGTAGTCAGTAGTCAGATTACTGTTTCAAAGTAACTGTGGCATCACTGTTCATTAATATGGCCCTTCACAATCCACTTCTTCTTCATCACTTCGTGAAGGCTGTACGTATAAGCCCCCGATCATCCCGAAAATGCATCCTCCCTGGATGCCAGAATGTGACAACAGCTCCATCACTTTATTTCAATGTCCAAATAACGAAGTGATGAAGAAGAAGTGGGTTGTGAAGGGCCATATTAACAGAGACCTGAAAATAATACAGTAATTACAGTAACGTTAGGTGACTTAGTGCACAGTAACATGATTTTACATGGTGCACTAACATAATCACGTTATTGTTTCTCATCATGTGCATGTGTGTTATCTAATGTCAGTGCATGTAACATTGTAGTAGTGAGATCTGAGTGTACGTGTGTCAGTAACGGGTTTTCATTGTTAAAATGTTGGTATTGGCCCCCGGGCATCTTCACATTATCAGATCTGACCTTCTTTAAAAGAAGTTTGGACACCTCTGCTGTACATGCAACATCTACAATGAACACCCAAGTACAAAAATAATTAAGTTTAATAGGATGTTGATGATAATTTCTTAATAGTTCACACACAGACTGGGATTTCTTAATGTGCAAATCATTGGGGCATACGTCCCGTAACTTTAAATTTGCATTTCAGCTCAATCTCACACACAGTCGACTCAGAATAGACTTCAAAGTTTCCTCCTGGCTCAAGGCTGTTCCAACATTTAGTCTGACACAAAGAGACGATACATCTGATCTAGAAACTCTTCAAAAAGGTCAAGTCTGGAGCAACTGGACTGTTTGCAGATCCGTGAAGATGTTTCGCCGTTCATCCACGTCTTCACTGATCAACAAACAGTCCAGTTGCCCCAGACTTGACCTTTTTGAAGAAAGATGACCTGGATGACCGAGAACTTTCACAGAACACTGATCTGGAAAGGTTCTCTAAAATTGACTTTACTTGCTGCACTTTCAGTCGAAAAACTAAAAGTTTCCTAATTGAGTCAAATCTGAGGCAGGAAAAGAAGAAAAAGCAGAATCTAATAAAAGAATCAAACACGATGACAAGTGATGAAGAGGTTTTCTTACCTGCTCTAGTCAGCCGGCCTCTGTGCTGTGAGTGATGCTGTGCTCGTCTGGAGTGGATTGTAATGGGAAAACGCAGCTTTTTACACCCTTTGCATGCATGCACACACGTACATGTATGATGTTTCAGCTTCTCATTGGTCTCTGCTGCTGGGCAGGTGTACGTGTCCATCAGGTAACTTTATGGACCAGTTCAGACCAATGGGAGTGCAGCCGTTATTTACTGAAGGATGTTATCTCCTAACCACTGAAATTTCCATTCTCCATCCGAACTTTTTAAGGACATACACTTCTGTTTAAAAGTTTATCTCATGCTGTGTGCAGTGTGACGTTTGAGCTGGTCATTGGTCTCTGCTGCTGGGCAGATGTACGTGTCCTTCAGGTAACTTTATGGAGCAGTTTGAGTGCAGCTGTTATCTGCTACCCACTCTGCACGTTACCTTACTGGGCATGAATTAGCGTGGACATACACAGACATGCAAGAAGTAAATAGTTTAATTTTTAAAATTCTTTATTGAAGACGCAAAGCGAACTATTGAAATGTAATCGATATGTAGGACTATTTACTTTAGTGTTTAGTAAACATTCCCTTTGCAGTTTTTAATTCAGAAACTCTTTTTGCCATTGAACTGAACTTTCGAAAAATGAAGGTGTCTATTTACTTCTTGCATGTCTGTGTATAGTGACGCAGCATTTTAATTGGCTGTCAGTCTCTCAGGGTTGAGATGATTGGCTGTGAATAAAAGTTGTGATTAAAACTTCAGTTGGTTCTGATCCTGTGAAGGAAATAATAAGAAATATAGTGAAGTGAATTTCAGCAGTGTGGAGTCATGACAGTTGATCTCATGTCCGTCCAATAACTTTGATCGTATTCATACTGAGTTTTGCATGATGAACAAGTTTGAGAAGAAGTGGGAGTGGGTGATAAAAACGGACTGAGAGAAGAGCAGAAGTCAGTCAAAGTATCTCTATATAAAGCTGATAACTAACAGTTGGTATGCTTGTGATATCTGTCTGAAAGAATGAGCAGAGAAAATTCCATTTGCAACAAATGTTTTCTTTCTGTATGTTTTTTATTTTTTCAGTGACGCAAAAACGAAAAAGAAGAAGTGAAGGAAACACCTGAATGAAAAGGTCATTTGTTTGTTCACATGATGTGACGTCATCATAATAATGATCTTATAATAAAGTACAAGATCATTCATGAGAAATATATATATATATGTATTCATCTGTGTGTGTGTGTGTGTGTGTGTGTGTGTCTTCTTCATCCACTATCATCATGCAAAACTCTCTGTGAATACTATCAAAGTTATTGGACGGCATGAGATGAACTTTAAGTGCAGTGTGACGTTTGAGCTGGTCATTGGTCTCTGCTGCTGGGCAGGTGTACGTGTCCTTCAGGTAACTTTATGGAGCAGTTTGAGTGCAGCTGTTATCTGCTACCCACAGTCCAGTCTGCATCCTAAAGTTTGGAAGTTTTGAAGCATCTTTGATCGCCTTGCTCTACAGACTGATTCTCACTCTGTGTGTGCATCCATCCTTCTTGAAGAAAAGAATTCCTAGTTCCTCGGACTCAACATTTCTGCTTTTCACTTCCTATATTTCTTTTTATTTCCTTCACAGGATCAGAACCAACTGAAGTTTTAATCACAACCTTTATGCTAATTCATGCCCAGTAAGGTAACGTGCAGAGTGGGTAGCAGATAACAGCTGCACTCAATCATAAAGTTACCTGAAGGACACGTACATCTGCCCAGCAGCAGAGACCAATGACCAGCTCAAACGTCACACTGCACACAGCATGAGATAAACTTTTAAACAGAAGTGTATGTCCTTAAAAAGTTCGGATGGAGAATGGAAATTTCAGTGGTTAGGAGATAACATCCTTCAGTAAATAACGGCTGCACTCCCATTGGTCTGAACTGGTCCATAAAGTTACCTGATGGACACGTACACCTGCCCAGCAGCAGAGACCAATGAGAAGCTGAAACATCATACATGTACGTGTGTGCATGCATGCAAAGGGTGTAAAAAGCTGCGTTTTCCCATTACAATCCACTCCAGACGAGCACAGCATCACTCACAGCACAGAGGCCGGCTGACTAGAGCAGGTAAGAAAACCTCTTCATCACTTGTCATCGCGTTTGATTCTTTTATTAGATTCTGCTTTTTCTTCTTTTCCTGCCTCAGATTTGACTCAATTAGGAAACTTTTAGTTTTTCGACTGAAAGTGCAGCAAGTAAAGTCAATTTTAGAGAACCTTTCCAGATCAGTGTTCTGTGAAGGTTCTCAGTCATCCAGGTCATCTTTCTTCAAAAAGGTCAAGTCTGGGGCAACTGGACTGTTTGTTGATCAGTGAAGACGTGGATGAACGGCGAAACATCTTCACGGATCTGCAAACAGTCCAGTTGCCCCAGACTTGTATGGGGTGCCGTTTGTAAAGCGTCTCACTCTGAAAATAACAGCAACATTTTGTCACATTTACCTAAAAACAATGTTTAAAAAACTGGTTTGAATTTTTGAGAGTCACGTTTTTGCACATTTAGAACAATATTTGTGAACTTAGAGATATTTTAAATATTTAAATCCAAATGTTAAATGTAAGATCTAAATGCTAAATATAAATCTAAATGTTAAATATAAATCTAAATGTTAAATATAAATCTAAATGTTAAATATAAACCTAAATATGAATGTTAAATATAAATGTTATAAATGTTAAATATAAATGTTAAATATAAATATAAATGTTGAAGCTAAATATTAAATATATATCTAAATGTTAAATATAAATTTAAATGTTGAAGCTAAATGTTTCGGGTGAAACTAAATATTTAGCTAAAATGCAAATTCAAATGACCGGTAACCGGAAGTGCCAAAATAAAAGCACGAGAAGGTCAGAGCGTGTTTATAGTGGCAAATAACGAATAAAACCCATCTTATCCGGGGAAATTGACTCTTGGACTTGGATTATTTGAATTTGGATTTTAGAAAACATTTAGCTTCAACATTTAGATTTATATTTAACATTTAGATATATATTTAACATTTAGCTTCAACATTTAGATTTATATTTAACATTTAGCTTCAACATTTAGATTTAGATTTAACATTTAGCTTCAACATTTAGATTTAGATTTAACATTTAGCTTCAACATTTAGATTTAGATTTAACATTTATATTTAGGTTTATATTTAACATTTAGATTTAGATTTAACATTTGGATTTAAATATTTAAAATATCTCTTAGTTCACAAATATTCTTCTAAATGTGCAAAAAAGTGACTTTTAAAAATTCAAACCAGTTTTTTAAACATTGTTTTTAGCTAAATGTGACAAAATGTTGCTGTTATTTTCAGAGTGAGACGCTTTACAAACGGCACCCCATAGACTTGACCTTTTTTGAAGAGTTTCTAGATCAGATGTATCGTCTCTTTGTGTCAGACTAAATGTTGAGCCAGGAGGAAACTTTGAAGTCTATTCTGAGTCAACTGTGTGTGAGATTGAGCTGAAATGCAAATTTAAAGTTACGGGACGTATGCCCCAATGATTTGCACATTAAGAAATTATCATCAACATCCTATTAAACTTAATTCATTTTGTACTTGGTGGTGTCAGGGTCTGTCATGTGTCAGTTTCCTGTTTTATTTTGATAGTCTTGTCTCTGTGTTTTCTTCCTGTTCTGGGGCGGCGTTTAACTCAGTCGGTAGAGCGGCCGTCCCATATGTGGGACCCGGGTTCAAGCCCCGACATGTGTGTCCCTTTCCCACATGTCATTCCCCGTCTCTCCCCACATTTCCTGTCACTCTTCAGCTGTCTCTATCAAAGAATAAAGCCTGGAAAGGCCAAAACAATAATAATAATAAAAAAAGAGAACACAGAGACAAGACTATCAAAAAAAAACAGGAAACTGACACAAGTGGGTGTTCATTCTGGGTGTTGCATCTACAGCATGTGGTCAGTTACTTTCTGCTGTGTTTCTCGTTCTGTCTTTCACTTTAGACAAGATGAACATCGTTCTCCTGATCACTGTCACCTTCACTCTGGCCCTCGTTCATGGGCAATATCCTTGTAGTCAAATGGCTAACATTCATGCACCGACTATCTTCCTTACCAACCACGTTTTAACCACGGCGGGTCCCTCTGGCACACCTGAAGAACAGCAGAAACAATGGGCAAAGTGAGTTAAAGAGTTGAATCATTGTGAAACAGCCACAGTTAGACAGAGATACTACATGACAGTAACATTTGTGATTTGTGTTTCCACTGTGTCCACTGATTGACCAACATTTCACAATAATTTCATAATTAATATCACACTGCTGCTTAATTTACATGTTTCGAAGTGTCACAGTAAAGTGTGCTTCAATCACATTAACTATGCGGTTGTGAACTATGATGTAGATATTGTTTATCCATGCTTTTATCTTGTTAGTATGTGTTTGTGTATACACATGCTGCTCTCTTTAACGTTGTACAGAGTGAATGCTGACAGCCTCTTCTATGCTGAACTCCAATCCTTCCACTAGCTGTTGATGTGGTCATTTTGCTTGCAGTTATTCATTTCATTATTAATCAGAATTTACATATTTTATGAGACTGAAATCGATCAATTATTATAATTAATAATGTTATTTATTCTTATCTTTTGATACGCTATAAGCTTGATAGCCAAAGCTGATTGATCGCACCCTCGTAGTTTGTTGCTCCTTTTAACCATTTGGAATTGCCAACACATGAAACATTGATCTCATCATTTTACAGGGACTTCAATAAGTTTATATAAGATATGTGATATCAAATGTTGATCTCTTTGCAGAATCCTCATAGACAGAAAAATCTGTGGCAGAAAGAGTGTGCAGACCTTCATGTCCCTGACAACATCGCACAAGCAGCTCTGTACTTCTGATAACTTTCATTATGAAGGTGACAAGTGCCTCAGCAAGGACAAATTTGATGTATATGATGTTACATCTGAAAGCTCTATAGATCCTGTCACAAAGAAACCAATATGCACAGTTACAAAAATAACATCCGGAAATAAACATGTGATTGTAGGATGTAATCTGATCAGATACGATAAAAGTATTGGATGTGAACCTACGCATTATGAGCAAGCCATTGATGATCTGCCAGCCAATCTTGGCAAATGCCAAAGGAACCCCTAAATTTCTGGTGGGCTAGAGCCCGACTGATTCCAGCTGTCAGGCTTGTAACTCCCTGACGTCTGAACTTTCTATCAAGCTTAGCTAAATGAATGATTTCTGCTTATTAAGAATATGAATAAACATAGACATGCCTTTACAATCTGAAGCCACGCATTCTCGCTCTGCATCTTTGACCGTTTTTGTGAGGAGAGTATGAATGAATATTTGAAATGAACGTTCCAATGAGACGACCTCTCTGTCATACACAGTCATGTGAGCCGTTGTTGGAATGAAAATATAGATCTGAAAGGCCACAAACACGTTCAGACATTTGCTTTTTATTTGAAACTGGACGTCTCTGTTTAAACACAAATGACATGTACATTGAGGAATTTCCTTCAATTGTCCTTGTAAAGTTTTCTCTCTTCATTTAAGATATTCTGTTTGCATCACTCAAACTTGTCCAATCTGATAATATGAAGAAATATTGATTGCAAATTGTTTCCCTACGGAGGACTGAATAAAGAATGTTCTGCTCTCTCACTGATTTCTCCTCATTCTTTAAGTGCTTAAGACAAATATGAATACAGCCAGTATTAGTAACAGATACATTAAACAGCACGACATGATGGCAGATAATAAACATTCATTACAGCACATTTATGCACCTCTGTCCCAGGTCCATGGCTCTCCACACATGCTGCTACACAAACAAAATGTTTTGGCCACTTGTGCATTTTAGTTCCATAGAAAACTTCCATCCATTTGAATGACACAGGTTTAAATGAACTAACAAACTTAATGTGAAGCAACATTGTAACCCTTCCCCTTCAAACTGTATGGTAATGTGCTTTGTATGCCATCAAATAAATGCTTCAAACCTGCACGGATCAATATTTAAAACTAACATTCCAATGCAATGACATAAGTGTTAGAAATGAACCAGTGTGGTATAATAATAAGCAGCAGAGTCTGCCATCATGTGGAGGCTGTTTGCCTCACCACTTTCCTGCGTAGCCGTCCTTTCCCCTCCCCTTGTCTTTCTGTGTGTGTGTGTGTGAAAATGCAAAAAACTTGAAAAAAAAGAAAAATTCAGGGATGTCCAGCAAGCGTCAGCAGTGCGGATGATAAAAGTTTATCTCATGCTGTGTGCAGTGTGACGTTTGAGCTGGTCATTGGCCTCTGCTGCTGGGCAGACGTACGTGTCCTTCAGGTAACTTTATGGAGCAGTTTAAGTGCAGCTGTTATCTGCTACTATATCATTACTGTCATTATTGCTGCCATATCTCCATCACAGTTTATTGTTAGTTGCTGCTGTGCATCTGTGTCTCTCTATCTCTATCACAGGTTCCACTGCTACTGTAATCATTTTATCAGTCATTGTAATTGTACAATATGTTTGTGTTGATTTGTTCTGTACATCTATTGCACGTCTGTCCGTCCTGGGAGAGGGATCCCTCCTCTGTGGCTCTTCCTGAGGTTTCTTCCACATTTTTTCCCTGTTAAAGGTTTTTCCTCACTCGAACCGAGGGTCTAAGGACAGAGGGAGTCACTCCCTGTACAGATTGTAAAGCCCTCCGAGGTAAATGTACTTGATTCGATTTGATTTGACATGGCCACTACCGGGGCCACCGTCTCAACATGAGAGACTAATTGTTGAAGTGGAACAACAGACAATTATTTATGACACAACAGACGCTTTTTATAATCTCCTCCACGTCGGAGAAGCAAAGTCAGCTGTTTGTTGTTGTTGTTTTGTTCATACACTGTTTGTCGCGGGGTCTCGCGTACGTCCAGGATTGGCAAATGTAATATCAGATATCGATCTCTTTGCAGATAGGCAAAGGACGCAGCTAACGGAGGACGGAGCCGACACGTTTCAATGTTAGTCCATGTGTCAGCTCGCTGCGTCACGGCTCCGGAACGACTGCGGCATCCGGCAGCCCTCCGCAACACGTACGCAGAGCTTCTATTGTGCCGTGTACTGCATGTGTATGTGTCCGGATTAAAAATGCATGTAAAATAAAGAAAAAGAGTGAAAAGACAATTTCCCCACTGTGGGATTAATAAAGTATATCTTCTTCTTCTTCTTCATAAATTCAGCACAGAGCAGATTGTGCAGGGAAGGATATTCGGCTACAATATAAACCCTTGTTGATTTTCAAAATAAAATACTCCGTATTCACGGCGGGTCAAATTTTATTACAAGAACACGTCATAATGGAATGACTGTGGCAACCGGCAGCCCTCCGCAACACATGCACAGAGACCGACCTGAAGTCAACAGGTCAGAGGTTTTCAGGCGTCTTCCCCTCGACACCATTGATGAGGAGAAGTTGATTCTGGATGTCCAAAATCAACCTGTCATTGATGACACCTCACATCCTTTTTATAAGGACACCAGAAAATTGCAGGAGTCAAAGGGACTACAGTCGGCAATATCACGCGATTTTGCGTGAATTTGCGAGATCGTTTACCGGTGAAGCCGCACCCATGCGCATCACAAACAGATTATGTGTCAGCTGGCAGATGCCGGAGTAAAGGAAAGAAAATTGTTATAAGCGGATAAAAAGATGAAAAGAGAGAGAATAAGGGGCAGATTGAAAGAAAAGACAATAAATTGGACAAGGAGGAGGAAGAAGAAGCAAGATGGGTGAGGAGGGAGAATCCTCAGTGAGACTAGGTGGGAACAGAAAAGAAGAAAAAGAGGACTGAAATTAAAGGAAGTAAAAATAGAGAGAGATAAAGGGAAAATGGGGAGGAGAAAGTGAAGATAAAAAACACACGGCGCTCCTGAACAACCCCTCCACCATCCACAAACCGTCAGCCACCCAGTGTGTGTGTGTGTGTGTGTGTGTCTGTGTAGGTGTGTGGTGGCATTACCGCAACCCAAACCCATTTCCCAAACCAGAAGGTGGCAGTGGTGAGCCCAAATCTGTTTTTCCACCAAGTACAGAGAAGAAGAAGAAGAAGACTTTAACTTAGACCAGGAGCTTGTCCTTCATTTCGTACCCGCGAACCAAAACAGGTGGATCCAGACGTGAAGAAGCTTCTTCCTACTCCAATGCAAAATGTTTACGCTCCAAGGTAAGCAAGGTTTTTCTTCTCATCTTGCCGGACACATTCAGTACGTTTACATGCAGCAAAAAATTAACATTTTTAATCATATCAGACATAGTTTGGACTTTTAAAATGCTTGTGAACACCTTAGTCTGACCTACTTCAGACCGTAACGGAAAACGGATAACACCTAGGTAATTCGTTCATAGTCGGCATTTTAATGCCATGTATACTCAATTGGATCTAAATCGGATTTTACGCGGCCATTCTAGTCAATGTATCAAACTCCACTACCTCCGGCGTGGTCCGTGTCAGAGCACAGAAGCGTGAATTACGCGTCTGTTCTATTTTTGATGCTTCACGCGAGCAGCACGCGTCAGTTTACACAGACCACCTCGAACGGGCGCCTATCACGAGACATACCGCGCAAACTGCAGCTCATAAAAACAGACAAAAACAAAACTAATTAACTACGTAGCATATTTTCACACGTAGAAGCATGTTTAGATGAACACACACCGGGAAAATGGCCAAATTTAAGCAAGTAAACAGAGTGTGGCAGGCTGAACGCTCGCTTCCGAAACGCTCCCGGTGGGTTTGACGTTGCGTGGAGGACGGACCAAATACATGACGCTCACGCAATGTGCCGCGGACACACAGGCAGCGAATATTTCGACTGGCTGGTCTGGCTTTCCTGCAGCTGCACTGGCCATAGTGTCAGCAACTGACTCTGCGGCTCACTTCTCCCAGGAAGGTAGGTCCCGCTCTTTACCGATGATTACGTGACGTGATTTAAATACTTGAAAACTGGAAACTTTACAAGGGAAATAACTGATGACTGCCCATACCGACAACACAGTGAACAGCCTCCGTCTCCCGCAATGAGAGCCAGGTAGGTCCGTTACTTTCACAATGTCTTTGTAACTTTACACGGTGCACTGTGTGTCAGGATCTCTCTCATGACAGAATCTTACAGCGTCCAGTAGTGGTGTGCGATACTGCATATTTTGGTATCGATCCGATACCAAGTAAATACGGGCCAGTATCACCGATACTTTTCAATAAATAAGGTGGATGCTAAATCTCAATTAATTTTTTTATGACCCCGCTTTTGGCTCGAAAATGCAGCCACACGGCGCTCCTCTTCCTCTCTGCCGTTCTTCTGTTCAAGTCTTTTAAGTGACTCGGACCTCTAACTCTCTCTCTCTTTTCATGAGTCATTTTGTTCATTTCATTCAGCCCTCTAATGGCTGGAGTAAACGTGACAAATGAACGAATGTGCTGCTGCGTGTGCGAGACAAATGAACGATCCGTATGAACAAACTGTTTAAGTATGAGCGTTTTATTGATTAATCATGCATGATACAAGAAAGACAGATTACTGCAGGATAAAGTTATGCAAAAAGCGTTCCTTTCATTACCGTTCAATCTGCTCCTCAGCACAAGGCCGAAGAAGCAGCCCCTGTTTATGTCACTTGTCGCTTCCTTCCTTAAGTAGCGTTACAGCAATAGCAAAGAAATACAGATTTGATTTGAGATATAAAGCCTTCGGGTTATGTTTGAGACTGATGACACAAAGACAGATGAGTGTGCACAAAAACACAAGATAAAGCGCTTTCATACTGTACAGTACGCTGTAAAAAAAGCATGCAAAATCAGCAATCAATACAGTATTTCAGGGGTTTTACATGTAGACTCTTCTGTATTTGTTTCATTTACTGGATGGGTTGCAGATCATGTGCAGTATTTTTGCATGAATTTACAAGGAGCCACAGTGAAACATGCTGACAGCCTCACACATACAGTAGCTTCACACAAAAGAACTTCCTCATTCACAGAAATAGGCGTTGGTAAGGACAAAAAACAAAAAGAGATGTGAGACCGACCTAGACACTTCTGATCAACTTTGAGAGTGTCTCTAATTCTCCTTGGCCAAGCGTCAATAAAATATGAGTCGGCTATAACTTCTAACATCAAATTAAATTGCTACATTTTATTGCTAAACTGGTAAGTATTAGATATAAAGAAAATTCCTCGACTGTATGTAATCAAATCTGAACCAAGCACGATTCAGATATGTATCCACTTAACATAATCCTCCCTACATTTTCCCTGTGTAAACTGTGTAGTTTGAGTGAAGATGAAGGTTAAAGAAGCCATCCAGAAGGCTGACAGAGTCGCAATAACTACAACTTTCACAGCCTGTGTCATCAAATTATGTCTTTGAGTTAAAAGTCTCAATAAAGAGGAAACTTGTAACGTGTCTAAAACACTATAGAACTTGTTATTCAGAGAAGCAATGCATTTTCAGATCATTTATTTAATGATTAACAGCCTTTATTTTGGTCACAATTTAAAATAACATTTTAAAATAAAGGTGTTATGGTTGTATTTATACTGTGACCTCAGTGGTTTACAAAAGGTGTATTAATTCTCACATTTCAGTGACCAGAAAACCACTGAAACTTGTATGGGTGTACCCCCAAACATGTGAATTTGCACCTAGTCTCACATATACTTGATCTCCTCGCTGCAGCTGCAGGAACACTGCGTTTCCTCCATTATCAGCTGTGTCATACCGTGATGAGTGATCAGTAGTCATAACCATCCTTTCATTGTTCTTGTACAGGAACAGCGATACTTGATGGTGTCCTCCAGCATGATAGAAGATGGAAAAGTAATAAACACCGGCAACAGGTGCAATGAAGATACCTGTGAAAAATAACAGGATGTTTGTCTCATTTTTGCCGTTTTTTTTAAAAATTAGAACTCAAAAATTCAAATAACAAATGATAAGTAGTCTTTAGCATTTTATTTTATTATTAAATAATAAACCAAAAATAAGTTGGTCTCCCATCAAATTTGTCGTTTCAAATTGTGTTCAATAGTACACTCAAAAAAAATATTTCTGTCACTTATGCATTTCAATTACATAGAAAATGTCCATTTATTTGAATTACATTGCTTTAAATAACATAGTTTTATTTAAAAAAAAAAAACAACAACATGTAATTCAAATAGACGGAAATTGAAATGCATAAGTGGCCAAAAATATTTTTTGAGTCTAGCAGTTCATAAAAATATTTGAAGATAATGGTTAAAGAAGCCATAACACTGCAAAAGTAAACATATAGGTAGCTCTAAGCATTACCTGTTGATTGCCTGTAGGCATCACCAATGTTTGTAAGCACTCGGCTGTAGATTAGAGTTGTCTCCGTGTTAAACGGTCCAATGGCTTTATTTGACATGGCTGTTGCACTGAAGATTACGTTGGATCTTTCTGTGTGAAACAAAACATTTAGATCACATGTTTATCATTGGGTTCGAAGGATTTGTTTAGTTTTCACTTCACTTAATCATGTACATCTGATCACAATACACACAATGCTTCATAAAATCATGAATAAAGTCTTTAAATTTCATTTTACCTTTATTCTGCAGTTGCAGAATCTGGTTTTCACTCTCCGCCAGTCTGGTTGCGCTGTCCGCCAGCCTGGTTTCGCTGTCCGCCAGCCTGGTTTCACTGTCCGCCAGCCTGATTTCCATAGATCTGAGTTTTACTTTCATGACACCAAACTCTACCAGGAGATCACACATGTCAGGATTGCATGACCGTGTTTCATTAGGTTTTTCAGTTTCAGTAGCATCACCGTTATCCTGGGCCAAAATCAAGCCACAGAACAGCAAAACAAACCATAGAATGGTGACATTCATCTTCCAAGCTGATCCTCGATAACTCTGTCTCCTAAACTCTGATAGATGTCATCCCTGTGGCTCTTTTATGTTGTTTTTTAATGACTTGTTAATTTTTAACATATGCTTTTATCTTATTGGAAAACATGTGTCATTGCAGTAAATAAGCAATAAGGAAATAAGAATGCATTTTCAGCCAGAGCCATTTTTATCAGTCATTACTCAAAGACCGAATTGGCATGTTGTTCAAAAGTGGTACGCAAATAAACAAAGATTGTAAAAGAAGAACGGAGGACAGGGGCAGGGGTTAGCACTGTCGCCTCACAGCAAGAAGGTTACTGGTTCGAACCTCAGCTGGATGCTGGCGCCTTTCTGTGTGTAGTTTGCATCTTCTCCCTGTGTCTGCGTGGGTTCTCCCGAGGTATTCCGACTTCCTCCTCACAGTCCAAAAACATGCACTCATAGGTAAAGGTCAACTTGTCCAGCCACCCCCCGAGACCCTAGTGAGGATAAGATAACATATGTAATGTACAAGGCTATGTTAATTCTCCTGGGCCAAAATCAAGCAAACAAACGATAAAATGGTAATAATTCTCTTTCCAAGCCAATTCTAGATCAGTCTGTCTGCTACACTCTTTTCTATCCTTGGGTTACACGAGGTCACGTGTGGGCCTTGAGGTCCTCAGTATTAGTTGTTTGTCTTTGGTTGGGAACAGTAGGTTCCAGTCTATCTCAACACTGTGGTGTCCAGGGTCACAGAGACCTGTTGCTGCCTTCATAGACATAATAGATAGCTTGTTGTTGACGGTCCAATCTGCGTAAACAGACATCTGTGTCTCCAGACTAGAACATGCTGACAGTAACACCTCCATGGGTAAAGACATTCTCTTTGACTAATTCTGGGCGTGTTGTATTTGTGGTGTTATCAACTTTGAGAGTGTCTCTAAATCTCCTTGGGCCAAGGGTCAATAAATAATACAGCATAAGACATTAGAAGCTCCTGAATACTTTCTTCCTTCCTGAGCTCACCATTGACCCTTGACTTCAGCAATTTCTCCACAACACTATCTCCCCTTATCTTATCTGAAGCTAGGTCAATGAGTAATGAGGAAATAATAATCCAGTTACAGTCGAAAACAATTTTATCAATCATTACTGTAGGTTCAAAGACTTTAATTTTCACTCGAGATAAAACTAATATGTTTTTACCAATATGACTGAGCTGTCTGTGACAGCACAAAAAACAGCATCAATTCTAAGTGGACAAGCCAAACTCCCACTAAGTCAGTCACTGTTTTTCTAACATAAATGTGAGTGTAAGTGTAAGTGACTGTAAGTTACACCGAATGAAAGCAGAACACTTTGGGGTGATGGATGTCAGTGTTTACCCAGGCTCAGCTCTTTTATGTTACACATTTATATCCATATACTGTACTTTCTGCATTACCTGTGAAGACGAATTAAACCCTGCTTGTTTTGCTTTCTGTCTTATGAAATAAATACCTGCATGACTCAATATTTTTGAATAATGTGTACTGTTGTGCTACACTCCACAGTTTTGCATCATTTTCAATTGTTTCAACTCTTATGACATTATTCGGAAATTCGGAAATTAGCAAAAATAGCTGATGAACACTGTTGTGCATCCAGTAGACAAAGACTAACGAGGCTTTCCCAGAGGTCTGATTAATAAAAATAAGAAAAAGGTCAATATGGATAGTTGAATTTTAAATATAACTTTAGTGAAGAACCAGAGCCTACACTAAAATTTGCTTAACTTGGGTTCTTTTATGTTTAGATGCCAGATGAGCAGATGTTTTTTCACCCTCATTCTATCGCAAAAATATCTTGTGTTTATGTCTAAATCTACATGTAAAAAGTACTTTGGTTCCACATTTGACACTGACGCAGCGAGCAAGTCCACGGCTCCGGGGAGCGGCGAGGTCTGGGCCAGCGGGCGCTGTAAAGCTCACCGCTGCGGGGGAAACGCGCCTGGCAGGCGCCAGCCAGCGCCAGGGAGAGGTCTGACGGCTGTCCCTGACCCGCCGAATTCAATCCCCTGAGCAGACTACGTGGAAGTTGCAGAAAAATCGCGGTGATTGGTTACAATTGCAACACTGCCCTGAATTCACAGGGATTCACTGAAGTTGCGTTGAAGTTGCAAATCGCAACATTGCGAATTCCTGGAGGGTCTAATATGAGTCGGCTATAACTGCTAACGTCAAATTAAATTGCTACATTTTATTGCTAAACTGCTAAATATTAGATATAAGGAAAATTCTTGATTGTATTTAATCAAATCAAATCTGGACCAACCACGATTCAGATATGTTTCCACTTAACATAATCCTCCCTACCTGTAAACACGAGCAATCTCAATTACTACCATAACAAAGGAATCTTGTTCTTGGGAAATTTGATTGTCAGCATGTTTATTGCAACACTCATTACATAGGCTGTACTTTCTCAATGTGCCAGTTGATAATAAATTATGATAACAAACAGAACAGAACAGATAACAGAATTGTATTTATCAGTCAATAGAAAGAAAGATTACCGGAGTTCATGGTGTCTTATGCTGAAAGGTTTATTGAAGCCCACAACACGGCTGCTCTATGTTCATAAACGTATCTACAGTACAAGGTATTTGCCAATTGCCGATCAACAAAGAAAGAAACAGTTCAGTGGTCTGACATTGTTATCTGACTCTGTAGAGGCGTCTATGTTGTTTACCTATGTGTTTAGTCGAGGGAGTGAGACAGGCCTAGGTATACAGCTACTCTGTATCTCATGTTAAGAAGCCATAACAATCTAAGATTTAACATTATACCTACAACGGCTTCAAGATATATTCTTGACCATGTATACCAGTTATCACTAGTAAAGCCAACAATGTTGATCTAAATTTAGTTGTTAAAATGTGAAACATTTTCTCCCTGTGTAAACTGTGTAGTTTGAGTGAAGATGAAGGTTAAAGAAGCCGTCCAGAAGGCTGACAGAGTCGCAATAACTACAACTTTCACAGCCTGTGTCATCAAATTATGTCTCGGAGTTAAAAATAATAATAATAATAATAAATAATAAAAATAATAAGGCCAATCGATGACCATCTTGACCTTGGCAGGGTCCGTCTGGATGCTACCATCAATGGCTATCTTGTCTTAGAAGAGAGTCAAGTTTTCTACCCTACAAGTTGGCTCAAGATAAACAAAATGTGGCCCTCTGAGGATTATGGGTGGAAACAAGTTGACAATTATTTACACTGATACAGTTTTCTATTAATGACTTGATTTATTAATAAGTGTTCTATTTATATATTTTGGCTGTGCATAAAAGCAAAATACCAATGGAACACAGACATTAAGACGACACAAGTAGCTGTATTATTTACAGTCATACATTGCTCATTTTAATTAATCAATATTGGTCATCATTTTAAATGTCAGAACAATTGTAATTTTTTTTCAAACAAATAAGCGAAATCATCTGTGCATCAGTCATTCCACAATAAAACAACTAGCTTTATTACATATAACATTACATTAATTCTGCGTTCATTTTCACAGTCAAGCTCTCAGCAATAAAGCAATAAACAGTGAGGACTCATTTGCTGATTTATTCCCGTGGATTTAGAACAATCGCCTTCTTCTTAAGCTGATTAAAGTTGAATGGTAATAAATTAATCATCATTTTTATTGATTCTTTGTCTTAACAAAGTGGTACGTGTTTGTAAAGGGAACTGTTCTCACATCTGGCTGACCAAAAAACCACTAAAAGTTGTGTGGTAGTTCGAGCCATAAACATGTGAGTTTGCACCCATGCGCACATACACTCGATCCCCTTGTTGCAGCTGCTGGAACACTGCATTTCCTCCATTATGAGCCGTTTCATGGACTGCTGGGTGATCCTGTGTCATGACGATGCGCTCGCTGTTCCTGTGGAGAAACAGCTCTGTCCCACGATGTCCTCCAGAATGATGGAAGATGGTAAAGTAATAAAAACCTGAAACAGGCGCAGTAAAGACACCTGTGGAAACAAGGGAGTGTGGGTCATTTTTCAATAAATACATCAAATTGTAACTGTGTTTAGAAAATCACCTCAATTTCCACTGTCTGACTGTATATGGGCTTGGTACAAGTCTTTGTTAAAGCTTAAAGAAGCAACGTTGAACTTTGCTACCTTAAAATCAGGGTTGGGAGAAATGTTTAACACTTTATGGCACTAAGTCACACAGCAAGTCACTGATTTTAGTGAAACGGAATCATATTTTATGTAGAAAATGTTTTCTGGTTTTCACTCTGATGTCCTCCAGCTGCACCACTTCGACTT
Organism: Collichthys lucidus; assembly: GCA_004119915.2. Classification (NCBI taxonomy): domain Eukaryota; kingdom Metazoa; phylum Chordata; class Actinopteri; family Sciaenidae; genus Collichthys; species Collichthys lucidus. Next base: position 21,294,520 of record CM014101.1, on the reverse strand, counting down.
TCAGGATGGACAGTGAAGTAAACTGCATTAAATGTAGCTACTGTCGGCTTATTATCACAACTCAGTTAGATATACTGCCCAGACTGGGTGCTCATTGTCCAAAGCTGACATTTGATTATCATTTCTAAAAATCTCTTCAAATTTATTCATCCATTGTGTTATACTTTATAAGAATACTTTTGTATTTGTTATGGAATTTTCCAATGTACGACTTTTGCTTTGAACTATTGACGATGTGGACAGCAGTAAGAAACAGAAACCACATAATCTCATGTTCCGTGGATGTTTGCAGAACAGAAAGTGCCTTCATAAGGGTAACAAAACAACTTTCTGGGAACTTTGCCTAATATTACCTCACTTTTATTCTGAAGTGATACATCCACCCTAGCTGCCTGGAAGTGTGCTCTAACCACAAAGACTCGATCCTGTTGTATTTTTGTTGATATACGTCAACCCAGGTAATATTGTGATGGATTTTCCATCCATTTGAATTACATAGATTTATTATAAATCAACTAATAAACTTCATGTGAAGCAAGTAATGAGATTTATGTAATAGTACTAATAAACTCAATGTGGTTCCAATACAGTCGTGTAATAGTATTTAGGTTTATGCATTCAATAATTGCACAAACATAACAATGAAAATGAATGCAGTCATTTTGAGTTTATTAGTACTATTACATGGATCTTATTACTTGTTTCTATGTTTGACCTACCACTATACCAACATAAACAAGAAAGATGCCCTTACCTGTGGAGTGGTTGTAGGCATTTCCAAGATTTGTAATCACTCTTTCGTAGATGAGAGTTGTCTCTGTGTTGAAAGGTCCAATCGCTCCTCTTGCTCCTGCCTCCGCACTGAATATCACCTTTGTTCTCTCTATGCAAAGCAAAAATCAGAAATATTTATCTATTCTGTACATTCTATTCATTATAATGGATATATGTATGGCTATATATATATCCATTATAAATTTTGTATTCCCACAATCCATCCAAAAAGTTTTACTCTACCTTTGTTTTTCATTTCCACGATCTCTTTTTCACAGTCCTTCAACCTGGTTTCCAAAGCTGCCAGTTTTTCCTTCATGGCATGCATCTCACAGGTGTTAGGGTTGCAGACAAACTGCGTCATGATGTTTTACGTGTCTCTGTTCCAGTCTTCTTACCACTGCATTGTTACATTCTTTTTATAGTGGTATTAAAGCTGACTTGTGGATTTTGATCTCAGCCTTGTCACATGCCTCTGATACGTCATACATTAGGTGTGACAACACAAGAATGAATGTTTTGGCCAAAATGCAGGACTTCTGCATTTCAGTTACATAGAAAATGTTGAAATGTTCAGGAGCTTCTGATGTCTTATGCTGTATCATTTATTGAATTATAGACACTCTCAAAGTTCATCAGAAGTGCCTGAGTTGGTCTCACATTCTGACAAACTCGTGATGGTGGATAAACTTTAAACCCAAAGATCAAACCCCAAATACTATACGCCCCAGAATTAGTCACAGAGAATGTCTTTACTCTTGGAGGTGTTATTGTCAGGGGACACAGATGTCCGCTTAAGCAGATTGGAACGTCAACAACAAGCTATCTATTATGTCTATGAAGGCAGCAACAGGCCTCTTCGACCCTGGACACCACAGTGTGGAGATATGGTGGCACCTAGTCAAAGACAAACAATTAATACTGCCGAGGACCACAAGGCCCACATGCGACCTCAAGTAACCTAAGGATAAAAAATTCCATAACAGTACTAATAAACTCAAAATGACTAATTTTCTCTGTTGGGTTTGGGCAAGCAAATTGGCGTTATTAAAATTGTATGCAACCTGGCTACTATTACACTGCTGTGTAGTGGAAGCACATTGAGTTTATTAGTATGATTACATGAATGTTATAACTTGCTTTACATGAAGTTTGTTAGTTAATTTTTATTAAACCTATGGAATTTAAATGGATGGGAATTTTCTATGTAATTGAAATGCATAAGTGCCCAAAATTCTTTTTTGAGTGCAGCTGGGCTTTACCTGACTTCAATGAAAATAGTATTTAAGTATTCATTCATTGATTTAGTTTTACAATAAGAATACTTTTAGATTTGTGATGGAATTTTCCAATGTATGACTTTTTGATGCTTTGACCTATTGACGATCTGGACAGCGGTTAAAAAACCCCACATAATCACATGTTCTGTAGATTTTTGCAGAACAGAGAGTGCCTTCATAAGCATGGGAATGTAGCCTAGTATTACCTTACAGTGCACTTTTATTCAGTGATGCGTGCTTGGATGTAGGCTCTAACCATAGACTTCCTCTTTCATAGCCAGCTTCTATTCCTATGCCTGTATGAGTAAAGCCTCAAAAACTCAAGACGTGATAACTTGTATTGAGATCAATATTTCAGCATTCATCAGGCCTTGATAAGACTGATTTTTCCACAACAATATAGTGAAATAGTGCAATGCACAAACAGACACACACGATATTCCATCACATGACTAAAGTATCACTGAATATGAGAAACTGAAACCTACGCCTTAACCCTTACATATGGTTTTGGTTTGACAGCAAAAGTAAAAAGTGAAAGAAACATCCCACACAATTGTTAAAGTAACTTTTGAGATGAACATCAATGAATTTAAAGCTAAAGGTCTCTGTGATCCGGTCAGTCCTCCCAACAGACTCTGCGGCTCAATTCTCCTAGGAAGGCAGCCTCCTTCTCGGGTAGTGAGAGTAGGTCCGTAACTTTTACATTGTCTTTGTAACTTTTCACGATCCTGTGGGTCAGGATCTCTCTCAATCTTACAGCATCCAGGAGATCAAAAAGAGAGGGACGATGATGGTGGAGATATTTTTCGATAGAGGAAATCAGGTGAAAACCCAGACGGACACAAACAGACACTCTGAGTCTTTCTGGGCTCGAAATGTCTTTATGTTTTAAATCAGCTCCAATATTTACCAAGTTTAACATGTGTCTGCTCATGGAGCTGTAGTACGTTTCATACCTAAACTTTGGCATGAGTCATGTAGTTATCAAGCCGGATCAAAACACACAGAACAAAACAAACAGAGGGCCCGTTCCATAAAGGCAAATTTTCAAAATAAGAAACATGCTAACTGTAGTAATTTATCAAGGAGCTTATATTTCAGTAGAGCATGTTTCCCTAATCTCTGATGACACCGCATATTTATTTATGATTTAATACAGTAAAATATATTGCATATTGTACCTTTAAGGATTAATAATGAATGTATTGATGTCAGATAGGCTATGTATATATTCTAAATAGATCTGTAGTTGTATTGACACTTTTATGAAGATTTTCTTGGGCTGGGTCAATATTGACTCTGACCATGCTATGGGGGATTGAATATGAACAGTTTGAAGGGTTAAGAGGCTAACTGTACTGTTTCAAATTCTGTTTGCTATCCCTATCGACCCACTATGACCAAATATGTTGGAAAATATTATTTTCAATCACAACAGCTAACCATTGTTAAGAATCATACTCTGGAACTCTACACAAGATTTATACCAGTTTTTGGGAATACACAAACTCACAAACAAGCTTGTTTTGATGCTGAAGCGTTTTATTGATTAATCATGCATGATACAATAAAGACAGATTACTGCAGGATAAAGTTATGCAAAAAGCGTTCCTTTCATTACCGTTCAATCTGCTCCTCAGCACAAGGCCGAAGAAGCAGCCCCTGTTTATGTCACTTGTCGCTTTCTTCCTTAAGTAGCGTTACAGCAATAGCAAAGAAATACAGATTTGATTTGAGATATAAAGCCTTCGGGTTATGTTTGAGACTGATGACACAAAGACAGATGAGCAAAAAACACAAACGCACAACCTCCAATGTTTGTGCTTTTGACAGCTACTTCATGCCTCCGTGACGGTCCTGGAATCAACGACGTCTCCGTGCACAGACAAATGGCATACGGGTTAAACAAGACAAGTCATCCCAACAGTTCCGACCTGTGAGTACCAAAAGAAACATGAGTCAATCACCATGACACAAACCAAAACCTGACACTGTACTAAGGAACAAAATTACACACACAATTTTATATATTAAAACCTTAAGGTTAAAGAAAACATTTGTCATTTACCTCCGAATTTATTAGTTGCACAGTGTTGTTTGCCTCCTGCGTTATCAGGCTGTCCGCGACAGAAGTTATTGTATTTGAAAGCTGTACCATCAATCCAGAACCAGTAACGGTTCTAGAAAACAGAACAGTATAGAATATTGAATATGAGAAATCCAAAACACATTTAATTAATTACCCATCAGACTTTGTCTAATGTACCTGCTGTGCATCAGAGAATCCGATCCATGCTGGTCTGTTGCCTGCCACAGCACGGATCACGTGATCTTCATACCTGTCGTGCACAGATGCTAGGTTTCCACCTATGGCCCTACAGTAGTGCTACAGTGGAGATAACAGACGGACAGAGAGGAGTTGTCAGGAACACAAACATCACCTGAGTAACATGAGCAAGTCAGAAATTATTTCTGCAAATGATTTGTGCACTGTTGAAATCAATGCAAGCAAATCAAACAACATTTTGTTTTCTAATCATCTTGATTACCTGAGCCTGAGCCCAAGTCCTACTGTATCCAAAGTAGCGGTAATAGGTCTTTTTGTACAGACGCCAACCACTACCACTGCAAGGGCAACGACATAAAGACCTCTTGGCAACGTCATGTGTTTCTAAATGCAAATAAAGATGTGAGGGTTATGTTAAGTCTAAAGAGATATAGTATGTCTCTTTCTGTACACAATATTTATATGTCATACAAAAGGGCATAATAAAATAAATGTAATGCCCTTTAGTAAAAAGTGTACTCACTTTCTCCCTCTGTGGATTCTGCCTCCTTCCCCTCTTCATCTTCTGATTCAGTCTCTTCGTCTACCATTGAAATACATATAGACAATTAGACACATTAGTTACGGTGGATATGGAAAATAGAACAAACAAAAGAACAGCATGGTTTGTGTTGTTAAAAAACAGTGATCAGAACTATCTTACATTACAACTTACAAGAGAGAAATTTTGCTTATATATACTTTATTTATGAGTATTTTTTTACTCATGTGTTTACTTTCTAATATAGTACATGGCAAACTATACATCACAAAGTGTGATGTGCTTTTATAAAAATCTGAGGAAAGATTCACTCACTTGAACTGTCATCAGCTGCTTCATCTGAAAAAAAAGAAGGTTTAACAAACCAGTAAGTTACGTATCGATGAAGTTTTATTTTTTACGTGCACTTGTGCATTTTTTGTACATACCTTTTTGAACCGGTGCTTCTGTCACCGCAGCTGCCTCTGCTTCTGGAGGAGCTTCTGGAGGTTTAAAACAGCATTAAGTGACTTTTGTTGCTTGATGGTGTTCAAAAAAATTGGATTCAATCTTTGGCTTCCTTCTCTGTATTTTCTCTCAAACACAATATTCAGAGTACTCAAATACAAACACTACCTAAACACTCATACTTACCAGTAGCCAGAGCCAGAGCCATCATGGCAACAAGAAGTACAGACACAGCTAGTATCTTCATGGTGAAGTTCATGCAATGTCCAAAATGATGACCTGCAATAAAAACACATCACAATATTAACAAGACTTGTATGCATAGACTCAGTGACTGTCAATCTATTGAAGAAAGGACAGAAAATAATAAGATTAAATCGTCAACCTGCTGCAGAATTATCTTCTCTTCTTCCTTCTCGGCGTCTGATGTTGAACAGGACAAAGTCTGGCTCTTAAATAGTGTTTTTTTGTGCCGCCCTACCATCCCAGAACCAGGAACTGAGGATGCAGAGACTTACAGTGCGCACACAAAATGCAAATATGAATACACCTGACATCACTTTCAGATACAATTTCTGTATTTGTCTTGTTCAAATGTTTGTTGAGTCTGTTCAGGGCCGTACTCTTCTCTCGGTTAACAAAATCGTGTACTCTGGAACGAAATATATCTTATATGAATTCTTTGACAAGTCCAAGAATTAAGACTTATAACGGAATTGTCTAAAGCCTTTCATGCATATAAATCTGAAAAACAAATTGTTTAAATCAAGCTGTTATGCATAACAGTGGAACGCAGTCATTGATATGTGAAGTCTGACGATATTATATGTGCTTTACTCGTAGTATTTACTGTACGGTTGAACGTATTGTCAGAATAATCTGGCATGTTGATGATACATGCTGCTGCATCTTCTTTGTGATTCTCATGTTAGTACAGTAATACAGATGTCCCTTAAGTTTCAGTGAACAACTAAGGCGTTGTTTTCATTGTTTGGTAATAGATATTCGATCCCTGTTTGCTAGACTGTACAAAGCAAGCACTGTCATGGAGATAACTGAACAAGATGAACAAGGTCAAAGATTGGAGGGTGTAACTTTGTCTGTCTGAACATGGTTCACCCTCAGGTTAAGAATACAATGTGGTGTCCTGCAGGCTGAGATGCGCAGCCAAAGAAGGTTAAGGGACAATGTAGAGTCTTGGTTATAACAAGTTGCCTTTAGAAATACAGATCCACAAACAAAGCTTCCAGGGATTGCATCAACCCACCTTCACCTACTTGGGCAAAAGGAGGGGGACTCTGTGAGTCTGCTATTGATACACTTAACTCCAGCTTATAGTTCTGCTTTGCTATAATTTCCACCAAACTGGCTGGAAGGATGATTAGACAGGGGACTAAACATCTTCATCCTTCAAAGCTTTTTCTGATAGGCGTTGGATCAATCTAGTGAACTCTGAACTGATCCTCTCCATATTGTCTTGACCTTGTGAAGTCACAGTCAGGGGTCATCATTGGACTAGACTGCATTGGAATTCTTTGACAGGTCCAAGACTTAAGTCACTTATGGCTTGATTGCTGCTATGAACCAAAGTTTGACAAGGTAGTATTTACTGTACAAGTGAAGATATTGTCAGAACAAACTGGCATGTAAATGAGAAATGCTGCATTTTCAATGTTTGGAAATAGATCTCTGATCCATGATTGCTACATTATATGAAGTAGGCACTATCACGTAGATAAATCAACATTGTTATGAACCTGTGTCATATTAGTGTCAATGTGACGGATCTCTCGCTCCTCCCCTCAGACTCTCTATGTCTACGTAGTGGTGATGAATTAGGTGGGGCCTTGTGATTGGTGCATTTCAGAGGATTGCATGGGTTGGACCATTGGATGACAGCAGTCTCCCATCCGTTGACTTTACCACTACCAACAATGAGTCAGCAAATAGTTGTGTTGTGTACAGTACATGTGTGAGTCACACAGCATGACTATGTCTGAGCTTCCCCTCGACCCAGGACATGACAACAGAAACAAACAAATAATTTGGGCACTTCCTGATGTACTTGGGAGGATGGCCTCATAGTGACTACAGACACAGCTGTGGGCAATCTCCTGCACTGACGTCTGATTTATTCTTAAATCTATTATCTATTCCATTCTATTGTACTCATAAGAACTGTAGAACAGGGTGACACGTAGTATTTTTTGGCAGGACCCTAAATTAGGAATCTATGGCTGCATTTTCTGACATACCTCAAGACATTTGAGAATGTTGACAATGCTTTGAGCTGACGTTCAATAAATGTATCTTTCATAGAGCTTCACAAGTTGATGTTTGGACTTATATACAGTATGGAAGTTAAATCAAATTTACAGTGTATGTCATCTAACGTCAAACCATGAAAAAGTTGGGGACCCTGCCGTAAAAATCTGAGTTGTACATTTCAAAATATCTCATATTCTTCATGTAAATGACCAGAAAGCCACAAAAAAGTTGTAGTAGTATTCATATCCTTGTGGTGTTCAGTCATATTTAATCGTACTCTGGAACTCTTTGAGATAAAGGATTTAAACCAGTTAGGGCAGTGCACAAACTCACAAACAAGCTTGTTTTGATGCTGAAGCGTTTTATTGATTAATCATGCATGATACAAGAAAGACAGATTACTGCAGGGTAAAGTTATGCAAAAAGCGTTCCTTTCATTACCGTTCAATCTGCTCCTCAGCACAAGGCCGAAGAAGCAGCCCCTGTTTATGTCACTTGTCGCTTCCTTCCTTAAGTAGCGTTACAGCAATAGCAAAGAAATACAGATTTGATTTGAGATATAAAGCCTTCGGGTTATGTTTGAGACTGATGACACAAAGACAGATGAGCAAAAAACACAAACGCACATCCTCCAATGTTTGTGCTTTTCACAGCTACTTCATGCCTCCGTGACGGTCCTGGAATCAACGACGTCTCCATGCACAGACAAATGGCAGACGGGTTAAACAAGACAAGTCATCCCAACAGTTCCGACCTGTAAGTACCAAAAGAAACATGAGTCAATCACCATGACACAAACCAAAACCTGACACTGCACTAAGGAACAAAATTACACACACAAATTTATATATTAAAACCTTAAGGTTAAAGAAAACATTTGTCATTTACCTCCAAATTTATTAGTTGCACAGTGTTGTGTGCCTCCTGCGTTATCAGGCTGTCCGTGACACCAGTTTTTGTATTTGAAAGCTGTACCATCAATCCAGAACCAGTAACGGTTCTAGAAAACAGAACAGTATAGAATATTGAATACAAGAAATCCAAAACACATTTAATTAAAAACCCATCAGACTTTGTCTAATGTACCTGCTGTGCATCAGAGAATCCGATCCATGCTGGTCTGTTGCCTGCCACAGCACGGATCACATTCTCTTCATGGCTGTTGTGCACAGATGCTAGGTTTCCACCTATGGCCCTACAATATGCCTACAGTGGAGATAACAGACGGACAGAGAGGAATTGTCAAGAACACAAACATCACCTGAGTAATGTGAGCAAGTCAGAAATTATTTATGCAAATGGTTTGTGCACTGTTGAAATCAATGCAAGCAAATCAAACAACATTTTGTTTTTTAATCATCTTGATTACCTGAGCCTGAGCCCAAGTCCTACTGGATGCAAAGTAGCGGTAATAGGTCTTTTTGTACAGACGCCAACCACTACCACTGCAAGGGCAACGACATAAAGACCTCTTGGCAACGTCATGTGTTTCTAAATGCAAATAAAGATGTGAGGGTTATGTTAAGTCTAAAGAGATATAGTATGTCTCTTTCTGTAAACAATATTTATATGTCATACAAAAGGGCATAATAAAATAAATGTAATGCCCTTTAGTAAAAAGTGTACTCACTTTCTCCCTCTGTGGATTCTGCCTCCTTCCCCTCTTCATCTTCTGATTCAGTCTCTTCGTCTACCATTGAAATACATATAGACAATTAGACACATTAGTTACGGTGGATATGGAAAATAGAACAAACAAAAGAACAGCATGGTTTGTGTTGTTAAAAAACAGTGATCAGAACTATCTTACATACAACTTTTTTTTTCCCATTTTTAGGAACAGTTCAGCATTTAGAGAAATTTTGAGTATTTTTTTACTCATGTGTATACTTTCTCCCAAGTACATGACAAAGTGTGATGTGCTTTCATAAAAATCTGAGGAAAGATTCACTCACTTGAACTGTCATCAGCTGCTTCATCTGAAGAAAAAGAAGGTTTAACAAACCAGTAAGTGACGTAATGATGAAGTTTTATTTTTTACGTGCACTTGTGCATTTTTTGTACATACCTTCTTGAACCGGTGCTTCTGTCACCGCAGCTTCCTCTGCTTCCGGAGGAGCTTCTGGAGGTTTAAAACAGCATTAAGTGACTTTTGTTGCTTGAGTTTGTTAGAAAAAAGAGTACTCAAATACAAAGACTACCTAAACACACATACTTACCAGTAGCCAGAGCCAGAGCCATCATGGCAACAAGAAGTACAGACACAGCTAGTATCTTCATGGTGAAGTTCATGCAATGTCCAAAATGATGACCTGCAAAAAAAAACACATCACAATATTAACAAGACTTGTATGCAGAGACTCAGTGACTGTCAATCTATTGAAGAAAAGACAGAAAGTAATAAGATTAAATCGTCAACCTGCTGCAGAATTATCTTCTCTTCTTCCTTCTCAGCGTCTGATGTTGACCAGGAGAAAGTCTAGCTCTTAAATAGTGTTTTTTGTGCCGCCCTACCATCCCAGAACCAGGAATTGATGATACAGACACTGGCAATGCACACATAACATGCAAACATAACGAGCAGCTGTAATAACTTTCACTGATGACATAGTTTATGTATTTGTCATGTACTGTACCAACCTATTGGTGGATCTTACTGTCTGTTTTAAAAACAAAGTTTTCTTAGCCAGAGCTATCATAACAACAGAAATACAGACAGCGAAGGCAAAAGAAGAAATAGCAGGCAGGAGAACAGGACAAACTACCTTAAAAATGAGACAAGCTTCCTCTGTCTGACACAAAGGTCGTTTACCTGGACATGCAGTCCAGAATACAATCTGGTGGTCTGCAGGCTGAGATGTGTAGTCAAAAGAAGTTAAAAGACAATGTAGAGTCTTGGTTATATCAATATGCCTTTAGATATACAGACAATGCTCCCAGGGATTGCACCCACTCACCCACTTGGGCAAAAGGAGTGGGATTTTGTGAAACTGCTGTTGATACACTTGTTTCTAGTTCATAGTTGTGCTTTCAATAGCATACTGGCTGAGAAAACGGTAGAATTCTTTGTGCCTGCTCTACTAGAGCATGAAAAGGGCCTTAGAAGTTGAGCCCAAACCAGCCCGGGCTCAATAGAATTTGACCCGAGCCAGAGGTGTGAGCAGAATGGCATGTGTAGGTGGGCAGTTAACTTATCTGGGGGGCAGCAGCCCTGGTCCTGGCCACATTTGCGCCCTGGGCGAGACGAAGATTTTCTCGTGCGCCCTCATGGCCCCCCTGGATGCGCCTGGATGCGCCGTGCGCCCCCCCCTGCCTCGTCAACCCCCCGCTCCGGGGGGCGACGGCTCCGCTAACTTAATGAGCGGTATCGAAAATTTGCGAGTGTTTTTTCATTTTCGGGCGCTCGTGCGCCCCCCGCGGAGACGGCGCTCAGGGGGGCAGGGCTTGTCCCTGGGGGGGCACTGCCCACCCTGGCCACGCCCCTGACCCGAGCCCAGCCAGGCCCGCTTTGATTGACAGCTTTGTGAAGCCTGAACCCCTTTGCAGTCCGACGTTATTCAGATGTGCGCATATTGCATATCAGTCAAGAATGAGTCATTTGTGCTGTACATTTTGAACATTTTTTATTCAGGACTACAAATGTCTGAACAAGAAAGTAGCCTAATTAAATAAATTCTCCGTTCGCAGATTGAAACACGTCACATGATCGTTCATTTACCACGCAAGTCATAACGCAAGCCTGAACCCGTCGGGTCCCGTCCCTATATGCTCTACTACCTGTTCACGCATTACTGTACAGTCTGGAACAGCTCCATCTCCATCCAACAATGACAACAATGCCTACCTCAAGATGATCATAGACCACTATGGTGCAAGTCCAACGATCTCTAACTAAATGTCATCAAAACCAAGCACTTGCTTCTGGATCTTTGAACGGAAGCAACAAAGGAAGATCATTGCGAGACTTGATTCTTTGTCAAGTCCAGGAATTAAGACTGGAGGCTGAATTGTCTAAAGCCTTTCATGTATGTGAATGTGAAAATTGCCTGTTCATCAAATTAATCATTTTGTTTGACTTCTTTCATGTGATTTCCAAGTCGTATATACCGTACAAGTGGACATATTTTTAGTATGGAATGGCATGGAAATGGAAAGGCTTCTGCACTCTGCTCTGTGTTTGTGATTCTTGTGTTGGTACAGTAATACGGCTGTCCCTTAAGCTTCCGAGAACAACATAGGAGGAGTTTCATTGTTTAGTAATAGATATCTGATCCATGTTTGCGCTGTACACAAACTTTCACGAAGACAAATGTCAATGAAATGAGATGAAGCCTGTATGGTGTGACAGTCAGTGTCACATGGGTCATATTAGTGTCAATGGGCAGCTGTATGTGTAGTGGTGAGGTGGGGCCTTGCGATTGGTGCATTTGAAGGGATTGCTGCGTTGGACCATTGGATGACAGCTGTTAACTGTCATCATCACAACATTATGGTTATTCTACAATGGTATACATTCATTTTTAGATTAAAAACGTAGCATTCAAACTTAATGCATTCATTTTGTATGGAAAGTTATGTACGATGATGTATTGCCAATTGCATTGCCAACAAGGACAATTTCTATTTAGAATTTCTATTATTCCTTGCACCAGTTTGCAATGACCTCCCAGCAGTGTGTGGTCGTATTTGAAGAGGGTTGAAGAAAAAAATAAAGGATTGTAGGTTTCTTTATCAGTCGTGATAAAGTCTACATCACAAAGTGTGATGTGCTCTCATGGAAATCTAAATAAAATGCACTCACTTGATATGATGTCAACGTCTTCTTCGTCAACAGAAAATATGTTTAAAATTAAAATTGCCAACCTGCTGAAGAATTACCTTCTCTACTTCCTTCTCAGTGTCAGTTATTGAAGTGGAGAAAGTCCATCTTAGGGGTCTTCAACCAGTGGTCCACCCCCCAAGGTGGTCCACAGAGGTACTGCAGTCGGCCCGCCCAATTTTTGTCAAATTTCATTAAAATAATCATAATAATATGAATCAGTGGACATGTCCAAAGACGCACAGCTCTTGAGATTTAATAATTATCAACACATAGGCTAATAATCCAGTATATAAATAGGTTAAGGAGGTGAAATAAAAGTCGCATAAAGTAAATATATTAGTTATTATAGGCCAGGCTTAAACAGTGACACATTTTAAAATATTAATTACATATGGGGGTCCCTGTTCTGTTTGTTTCTGGTCCAAGGGGTCTTTGGGCTGTAAAGGTTGAAGACCCTTGGTCTTGCTCTTGGGGCGGCTGTGGCTCAGGAGGTAGAGCGGATCAAAGTGTCCTTTCGCCAATTCTCGTGTACGTCTCATCATTATATAACATTTGATTATGTTTTTTTTTAAATCCAACTTATTTTTCTCTATGAGATAGTAACAATTATTTTTATTATACATGTGCTGCTGGCAGCACCCAGGCGTTCATCAGTCAAATATGGTGAAATTCAATCTTAGCGTCAGTGAACAGAAGTATGTACACTCGGCCAAGACACAGATGAAACTGAAACGATGATAAACCAGTTTTTTTTTTCCTCCCTTGTGTATCAGTTACAGGTTTATTCAAATAAAGCACACCTTGTTTGTGAAGATTACTGATGTGTGTGAGCCTCATGTGCACAGAAGCTGCATTTGACTTGAGGCTGTTATTCTTAGGAGTCCGGCCTTATAGTGACCACAGACAGAGCTGTAGGCAATCTCCTGCACTGATGTGTCATTTATTCTTAATTCAATTATAACATGTTACTGCTAGAAGAACTGTAGAATTAGGTGAGTTGAGTACTGAGTATTTTAAGTCAAGGCCCCAATAATTAGTAATGCATTGCTGCTTTTGTTAACATACCTCAGGACATTTAAGAACGTTCAGAATGCTTCGAGCTGATGTGCAATACATGTATGTTTTATTCAACATAACAAGTAAATCCAACTTTACCATGTATGTCATATAACTTGACACACTAGAACTCTTAAAGGAGATACAGGATTTATACTAATGCACAAACTCACAAACAAGCTTTGATGCTGAAGCGTTTTATTGATTAATCATGCATGATACAAGAAAGACAGATTACTGCAGGATAAAGTTATGCAAAAAGCGTTCCTTTCATTACCGTTCAATCTGCTCCTCAGCACAAGGCCGAAGAAGCAGCCCCTGTTTATGTCACTTGTCGCTTCCTTCCTTAAGTAGCGTTACAGCAATAGCAAAGAAATACAGATTTGATTTGAGATATAAAGCCTTCGGGTTATGTTTGAGACTGATGACACAAAGACAGATGAGCAAAAAACACAAACGCATATCCTCCAATGTTTGTGCTTTTGACAGCTACTTCATGCCTCCGTGACGGTCCTGGAATCAACGGCGTGCACAGACAAATGGCATACGGGTTGAACAAGGCAAGTCATCCCAACAGTTGTGAGCTGTGAGTACCAAAAGAAACATGAGTCAATCACCATGACACAAACCAAAACCTGACACTGTACTGTATATTTATATTAAAACCTTAAGGTTAAAAAAAAACAACACTTGTCATTTACCTATATTAATTGCACAGTGTTGTTTTTTTTCATGGTTATCAGGCTGTCCGCCACACCATTGCCGATAGTTGTAACTTGTACCATCACTCCAGAACCAGTAACCTTCCTGGAAGACAGAACAGTATAGAATATTAAATACAAGAAATCCAAAAGACATTTAATTAAAAACCCATCAGCCTTTGTCTAATGTACCTGCTGTTCATCAGAGAATCCGATCCATGCTGGTGTGCTGTGTGCCACAGCACGGATCACATTATTTTCATGCCCGTCGTGCACAGATGCTAGGTTTCCACCTAAGGCCCTACAGAATGCCTACAGTGGAGATAACAGACGGACAGAGAGGAGTTGTCAGGAACACAAACATCACCTGAGTAATATGAGCAAGTCAGAAATTATTTCTGCAAATGATTTGTGCACTGTTGAAATCAATGCTAGCAAATCAAACAACATTTTGTTTTCTAATCATCGTGATTACCTCAGCCTCAGCCCAAGTCTTACTGTATCCAAAGTAGCGGTAATAGATTTTTCTGTCCAGACGCCAACCATCAGTGCATGAAGATCTCTTGGCAATATAATGTTTCTCTAAATACAAATAAAGATGTGAGGGTTATGTTAAGTCTAAAGAGATATAGTATGTCTCTTTCTGTACACAATATTTATATGTCATACAAAAGGGCATAATAAAATAAATATAATGCTCTTTGGTAAAAAGTGTACTCACTTTCTCCCTCTGTGGATTCTGCCTCTTCGTCTACCATTGAAATACATATAGACAATTAGACACATTAGTTACGGTGGATATGGAAAATAGAACAAACAAAAGAACAGCAAGGTTTGTGTTGTTAAAAAACAGTGATCAGAACTATCTTACATACAACTTTTTTTTCCATTTTTAGGAACAGTTCAGCATTTAGAGAAATTTTGAGTATTTTTTTACTCATGTGTATACTTTCTCCCAAGTACATGACAAAGTGTGATGTGCTTTCATAAAAATCTGAGGAAAGATTCACTCACTTGAACTGTCATCAGCTGCTTCATCTGAAGAAAAAGAAGGTTTAACAAACCAGTAAGTTACGTATCGATGAAGTTTTATTTTTTACGTGCACTTGTGCATTTTTTGTACATACCTTCTTGAACCGGTGCTTCTGTCACCGCAGCTGCCTCTGCTTCCGGAGGAGCTTCTGGAGGTTTAAAACAGCATTAAGTGACTTTTGTTGCTTGATGGTGTTCAAAAAAAAATTGGATTCAATCTTTGGCTTCCTTCTCTGTATTTTCTCTCAAACACAATATTCAGAGTACTCAAATACAAACACTACCTAAACACTCATACTTACCAGTAGCCAGAGCCAGAGCCATCATGGCAACAAGAAGTACAGACACAGCTAGTATCTTCATGGTGAAGTTCATGCAATGTCCAAAATGATGACCTGCAATAAAAACACATCACAATATTAACAAGACTTGTATGCATAGACTCAGTGACTGTCAATCCATTGAAGAAAGGACAGAAAATAATAAGATTAAATCGTCAACCTGCTGCAGAATTATCTTCTCTTCTTCCTTCTCGGCGTCTGATGTTGAATAGGAGAAGGTCTGGCTCTTAAGTAGTGTTTTTTTGTGCCGCCCTACCATCCCAGAACCAGGAACTGAGGATGTATAGACTGACAATGTACATACAAAATGCAAATATGAATACACCCAACATCGGTTTCAGATACAATTTCTTTATTTGTCTTGTTCAAATGTTTGTTGAGTCTGTTCAGACCCGTACTCTTCTCTCGGTTAACAAAATCGTGTACTCTGGAACGAAATATATCTTATATGAATTCTTTGACAAGTCCAAGAATTAAGACTTATAACGGAATTGTCTAAAGCCTTTCATGCATATGTGAAGTCTGACGATATTATATGTGCTTTATTAGTAATATTTACTGTACGGTTGGTTGTAACAAGTTGCCTTTAGAAATACAGATCCACAGACAATGCTCCCAGGGATTGCATCAACCCACCTTCACCTACTTGGGCAAAAGGAGGGGGACTCCATGAGTCTGCTATTGATACACTTAACTCCAGCTTATAGTTCTGCTTTGCTATAATTTCCACCAAACTGGCTGGAAGGATGATTGGACAGGGGACTAACTCTGATAGACTTTGGATCAATCTAGTGAACTCTGAACTGATCCTCTGCATATAGTCTTGACCTTGTGAATCCTTTTTGTCTTTGCTCTGCACATTTGCTGGTTTATTCGGTGATTCACAGTCCGGTGTTATGATTTCCCTCTCTCTCTCTCTCTCTCTCTCTCTCTCTCTCTCTCACACTTTATCTATCACATAGATAAATGTGCCTTTCGCCAATTCTCGTGTACGTCTCATCATTATATAACATTTGATTGTGTTTTTTTTCAAATCCAACTTATTTTTCCCTATGAGATAGTAACAATTATTTTGATTATACATGTGCTGGCAGCACCCAGGCGTTCATCAGTCAAATATGGTGAAATTCAATCTGGGCGTCAGTGAACAGAAGTATGTACACTCGGCCAAGACACAGATGAAACTGAAACGATGATAAACCAGTTTTTTTTTTCCTCCCTTGTGTATCAGTTACAGGTTTATTCAAATAAAGCACACCTTGTTTGTGAAGATTACTGATGTGTGTGAGCCTCATGTGCACAGAAGCAGCACAGGTCATGCCTGCATTAGTGATGTCAGTAAGTACAGCATCAGTAAAAAGTTAGGACACGCCTTCTCATTCAGACGTGTTTCTGTCAGGCCCGGACTCAAGAGCTGTTTTATTCAGATCACAGATATCCTCGACTCAGTGAGGCTAAGAAAAAAGGCCTAAACTAGGGTAAACAAATGAGACACAGCTGAGATGTGTAGTCAAAAGAAGTTAAAAGACAATGTAGAGTCTTGGTTATATCAATATGCCTTTAGATATACAGACAATGCTCCCAGGGATTGCACCCACTCACGCACTTGGGCAAAAGGAGTGGGATTTTGTGCAACTGCTGTTGATACACTTGTTTCTAGTTCATAGTTTTGCTTTCAATACCATAATCCCCACCAGACTGGCTGAGAAAACGGTAGAATTCTTTGTGCCTGCTCTACTAGAGCATGAAAAGGGCCTTAGAAGTTGAGCCCGAACCAGCCCGGGCTGGATAGAATTTGACCTGAGCCCAGCCCGGCCCGCTTTGATTGACAGCTTTGTGAAGCCTGAACCCCTTTGCAGTCCGACGTTATTCAGATGTGCGCATATTGCATATCAGTCAAGAATGAGTCATTTGTGCTGTACATTTTGAACATTTTTTATTCAGGACTACAAATGTCTGAACAAGAAAGTAGCCTAATTAAATAAATTCTCCGTTCGCAGATTGAAACGCGTCACATGATCGTTCATTTACCGCGCAAGTCATAACGCAAGCCTGAACTCGTCGGGTCCCGTCCCTATATGCTCTACTACCTGTTCATTACTGTACAGCCTGGAACAGCTCCATCTCCATCCAACAATGACAACAATGCCTACCTCAAGATGATCATAGACCACTATGGTGCAAGTCCAACGATCTCTAACTAAATGTCATCAAAACCAAGCACTTGCTTCTGGATCTTTGAACGGAAGCAACAAAGGAAGATCATTGCGAGACTTGATTCTTTGTCAAGTCCAGGAATTAAGACTGAAGGCTGAATTGTCTAAAGCCTTTCATGTATGTGAATGTGAAAATTGCCTGTTCATCAAATTAATAATTTTGTTTGACTTCTTTCATGTGATTTCCAAGTCGTATATACCGTACAAGTGGACATATTTTTCGTATGGAATGGCATGGAAATGGAAAGGCTTCTGCACTCTGCTCTGTGTTTGTGATTCTTGTGTTGGTACAGTAATACGGCTGTCCCTTAAGCTTCCGAAAACAACATAGGAGGAGTTTCATTGTTTAGTAATAGATATCTGATCCATGTTTGCGCTGTACACAAACTTTCACGAAGACAAATGTCAATGAAATGAGATGAAGCCTGTATGGTGTGACAGTCAGTGTCACATGGGTCATATTAGTGTCAATGGGCAGCTGTATGTGTAGTGGTGAGGTGGGGCCTTGCGATTGGTGCATTTGAAGGGATTGCTGCGTTGGACCATTGGATGACAGCTGTTAACTGTCATCATCACAACATTATGGTTATTCTACAATGGTATACATTCATTTTTAGATTAAAAACGTAGCATTCAAACTTAATGCATTCATTTTGTATGGAAAGTTATGTACGATGATGTATTGCCAATTGTATTGCCAACAAGGACAATTTCTATTTAGAATTTCTATTATTCCTTGCACCAGTTTGCAATGACCTCCCAGCAGTGTGTGATCGTATTTGAAGAGGTTGAAGAAAAAAAATAAAGGATTGTAGGTTTCTTTATCAGTCATGATAAAGTCTACATCACAAAGTGTAATGTGCTCTCATGGAAATCTAAAAAAATGCACTCAATATTCAATATTTTAAATTATTGATTACATATGGGGGTCCCTGTTCTGTTTGTTTCTGGTCCAAGGGGTCTTTGGGCTGAAAAAGGTTGAAGACCCTTGGTCTTGCTCTTGGGGCGGCTGTGGCTCAGGAGGTAGAGCGGATCAAAGTATCCTTGGGCAAGATACTGAACCCCAAATTGAACCCCAACCTGCGCCATGATTCTGTCAATGTATATGAATGGTTAGCTCCTAAAACTGACGAGCAGTTGGCGCCTTGCTAATAGGGACGATAGGGATGTAGAGCACTTCCTAGTCCAAATTCTGACTATATCACTTCGTAGCACTGTTTTAAAAACAAAGAAGTATATTTCAGCAAAGACGTAAGAAGTAACACCAAACAACATACCAAACTGTAGTTTTCAACTGTCTGAGAAGCCATGGCCACCATCCACCCTTGCCCATTAACCTAATTGCAAATATCCAGTTCTTGGAAAACAAGATGAGACATGGTTCACCCTCCAGGTCCAGAATACACAAATAGACATGCAGTCTCTTTTGCTAAACCTCATCAAAACCAAGCAGCTACTGTAGCTCTGGATTTTTGAAAGGCAGCAACACAGAAACTACACATTAGATTAACATGACATATCGGAGTGCAAGTATGTCGCCCACTTCAAACAGCTCAAGAACTTTAGCCTTTTTGGGGATCCTAAAGACCTTTTCAATTTGGTGGGGTGGGAAAACATTCCACAAGAGATGATACCATAGCTGATAGGGGAAGTGCACTGCCAGGGCCCAACACATATGATTGCACCACATGATCTAAACCCCAATGTCCAGTGCAGAACCAGAGCTGGTAGGATTATGACAGGTCATAGACTACAGCAATAGTGTCTATGCTCAGGCAATGTCCTCTGTGCAAAGACTCTTCCCATAGCCTTATTATCAGTGGCTGGACTGTTTCTCTTAGGAATTCTTTGACAAGTCCAAGAATTAACAGTTAGGTCTGAATTGTCTGAAGCCTGTCATGCAAATAAATATGACAAACACTTGTTCAGCAAGTTAACTGCTTTGATCAAACTGTTAGGTCAAGACAAACTGGCCTGTTAGTGCGAAATGCTGCTACGTGTTCTCTGTGTTTGTGATTCTTGTCTTGGCACAGTAATACGGATGTCCCTTAAGTTTCCTGAGAACAACTTAGGAGGAGTTATATTGTTTGGTAATAGTATCTGATTCATGTTTTTACACTATACTAACAAGCACTATCACATAGATAAATGTGCCGTTCGCCAATTCTCGTGTCCGTCTCTTGATTATGTTTTTTTTTTAATCCAACTTATTTTTCTCTATGATATAGTAACGATTATTTTTTATTATACATGTGCTGCTGGCAGCACCCAGGCGTTCATCAGTCAAATGTGGTGAAATTCAATCTTGGCGTCAGTGAACAGAAGTATGTACACTCGGCCAAGACACAGATGAAACTGAAACGATGATAAACCAGTTTTTTTTTTTCCTCCCTTGTGTATCAGTTACAGGTTTATTCAAATAAAGCACACCTTGTTTGTGAAGATTACTGATGTGTGTGAGCCCCATGTGCACAGAAGCTGCATTTGACTTGAGGCTGTTATTCTTAGGAGTCCGGCCTTATAGTGACCACAGACAGAGCTGTAGGCAATCTCCTGCACTGATCTGTCATTTATTCTTAATTCAATTATAACATGTTACTGCTAGAAGAACTGTAGAATTGGGTGAGTTGAGTACTGAGTATTTTAAGGCAAGGCCCCAATAACTAGTAATGCATTGCTGCTTTTGTTAACATACCTCAGGACATTTAAGAACGTTCAGAATGCTTTGAGCTGATGTGCAATACATGTATGTTTTATTCAACATAACAAGTAAATCCAACTTTACCATGTATGTCATATAACTTGACACACTAGAAGGGTCATTCCAGAATTGGAGGACATTTTATGTCCCACCCATCAAATTGTGAATAATGCACACACAAAATACTAAAACATGTAGTTTCTGAGTAAATTTACTTGTCCTGAGACCAAATCTAAAAAACTGAGAGAAAACAATGCTTGAAGGGAGTTTTAACAATACCAAACAAGTCTGGAGTACCCCTTAAAATACCATTTTCCCTTGTCCCACCCCCCTAATAACCAAATTGAATCTCAAATAAAACCGTTAAAATGAAATTTAAATTAGATTTTTTGGTATTATTTGTTTCTTTACTGTCTCTTCTAACTGTGGGAATATTGGTTTAAATAAACATAATGTTTTAAATAGTAATTATCATTCTAGGAACGTGTGTCCCACAACACGCACGCAACCCTGTTACCATAACCTTTTTAGCATGGTAGAAGAAGAAGAAAGCAGTGTGTAACATGATACCCTGGATATGACATCATCAAACAGTTTTCCAAAAGAATGGCTAGAGCAAAGGTATGTCCTCTCTTCTATTATTCATATTTTTATAACATAGCTAGCCTTGATTGAATGTCTCACTTTACCTCGTGCAACCCTGACATTTTTATTTTTATTTTTTCTTTACCTATTTACATAAGTAAGTTTGTCCTCTTGGTTAGCAGTAACGGCTAGCTAAACAGCTAGCTTCTATTCCTGAGAAAAAGCTAACATTAGCATAGATTTGCAACCCTGTTACTGTGATTAGAGTAACAGATAACAGTAATAAATAAATCATGTAATAAAAATTGAACCATTGATTAGTAAGCTGAGCTAATCAAGCCCTTGATAGTTTATTACATATTATTAATGAATATGTAACAGAAAAAAAGTGAAGGTTTATTTTTCAAAAATTTTGAAGCCCAAATTTCCTCCAATTCTGGAATGACCCAGAACTTTTAAAGGAGATACAGGATTTATACTAATACACAAACTCACAAACAAGCTTGTTTTGATGCTGAAGCGTTTTATTGATTAATCATGCATGATACAAGAAAGACAGATTACTGCAGGATAAAGTTATGCAAAAAGCGTTCCTTTCATTACCGTTCAATCTGCTCCTCAGCACAAGGCCGAAGAAGCAGCCCCTGTTTATGTCACTTGTCGCTTCCTTCCTTAAGTAGCGTTACAGCAATAGCAAAGAAATACAGATTTGATTTGAGATATAAAGCCTTCGGGTTATGTTTGAGACTGATGACACAAAGACAGATGAGCAAAAAACACAAACGCACATCCTCCAATGTTTGTGCTTTTGACAGCTACTTCATGCCTCCGTGACGGTCCTGGAATCACTGAGGTGCCCGTCCACAGATATATGGAAACTGACGATCAACACAATGATAGTCATGCCAGCAACCTGTGAGTACCAAAAGAAACATGAGCCAATCACCATGACACTAACCAAAACCTGACACTGCACTAAGAACTTGATCATAAAACTATATAAATCACATGGATTATTCTGGGAAAATTAATTTTTTTCTCCACGACACTATCAGCACACCGTTACAGATGGGAAGTTAACTGTCATCACATGAATATACAATGGTATACATACATCTTCAGATAAAAAACTTAATGTTAAGATTAAACACAAAATAAATACCATTCATTTTACTGTATAGAAAGAAATGTAATATTTTATATTGATATTTGTATTACTAAACGATTTGATTAACCCATAAACACATCAGTTTGTCATTCATCCTTTATAATTTTAACAGCAGGAAATCAATGGATTTTTTTTATCATTTAAAAAAACATTTGCATGTTGCTCCTAAGACATCTTATTTGTCTTGTCATTTACCTCCCCACAGTCCTGCGCAGTGTTCACCGTCATGTGCGTTATTAGGCTGTCCACTACACCAGTTCAAGTAATTCAAAGCTGTGCCATCAATCCAGAACCAGTGTTTTTCCTAGAAGACAGAACAGTATTGAATGTTGATTGTGAGAAATCCAAATGAAATACCCATCAGCCTTTGTCTAATGTACCTGCTGTGCATCAGAGAATCCCATCCATGTTTCTTTCTTTTGTGACAGAGCGGACAACCAATCATTCTCAGCCTTGTCGTGCACAGATGCTAGGTTTCCACCTAAGGCCCTACAGAATGCCTACAGTGGAGATAACATACGGACAGAGAGTGGAGTTCTCAAGAACACAAACATCACCTAATATAAGTCAGGCCAAGATTTGTGCAGTGTACAATACAAGCTGTTTGAATAAAGTGAACAAGCATTCTATATCCTGATTACCTCAGCCTCAGCCCAAGTCCTTTGGGATGGAAAGTAGCGATACTCCTTTTTTCCATACCGACGCCAATCACCGCCATCGCATACAGATCTCTTTGCAACTTCATGTTTTTCTAAAGGCAAATAAAGATGTCAGGGTAACATTGAACCAATACCATTAAAATACATGGACAATTAGACAGTTTGAGATAGGAGCGAGCTGCCTCTTCTTTCACTCATGTCAAAGCACATGAGAAAGTATACATCACAAAGTGTGATCATCATAAAAATCTGAGGAAAGATTCACTCACTTGAACTGTCATCAGCTGCTTCATCTGAAGAAAAGAAAGGTTTAACAAACCAGTAAGTGACGTAATGATGAAGTTTTATTTTTTACGTGCACTTGTGCATTTTTTGTACATACCTTTTTGAACCGGTGCTTCTGTCACCGCAGCTGCCTCTGCTTCTGGAGGTTTAAAACAGCATTAAGTGACTTTTGTTGCTTGAGTGTGTTAAAAAAATTGGATTCAATCTTTGGCTTCCTTCTCTGTATTTTCTCTCAAACACAATATTCAGCGTACTCAAATACAAACACTACCTAAGCACTCATACTTACCAGTAGCCAGAGCCAGAGCCACCATGGCAACAAGAAGTACAGACACAGCTAGTATCTTCATGGTGAAGTTCATGCAATGTCCAAAATGATGACCTGCAATAAAAACACATCACAATATTAACAAGACTTGTATGCAGAGACTCAGTGACTGTCAATCCATTGAAGAAAGGACAGAAAATAATAAGATTAAATCGTCAACCTGCTGCAGAATTATCTTCTCTTCTTCCTTCTCGGCGTCTGATGTTGAACAGGACAAAGTCTGGCTCCTAAATAGTGTTTTTTTTTTGTGCCGCCCTACCATCCCAGAACCAGGAACTGAGGATGTATAGACTTACAATGTACATACAAAATGCAAATATGAATACACCCAACATCGGTTTCAGATACAATTTCTGTATTTGTCTTTGACAAGACAAATACTTATACATCACTTACTGACATCACATAGTTAGTGATGTCAGTAAGTACAGCATCGGTAAAAAGTTTGGACACGCCTTCTTATTCAGTGGTGTTTCTTTATTTCTATGACTTTATTACTCTAAAATATAAAAGACATATTGTGGTTTATTTACACTTTTTCATAGTTTCATAGTTGATATCTTCAGTATTAATATATGATGTAGGTAGAAACAAAAATAGGAAAACCACCGAATGAGACGGTTTGTCTAAACCTTTGGCTGGTACTGTGAATGGTAAATGGACTGTACTGATATATCTTTTACACTACATATCTCATTCACCCATTCACATACAAGGTGCCAACTGAGAGCAGCTCATAGCTCAGATAGCCGTCAGTGAGTTCAAGACTCTTTATTCACTTTGTCATGTATGGGTAGCTTCTTAAGAATTTAGCCGTTGCTCTGTATGGCATAATTTGGCATCAGATCTTTTTTTTTTTTTCAAATACATTTCAACATTATAACATATCAGAATAAAGAATGAGAAACGCCACTGTCTGCCATCTGTGTTTGTTATTCTGCTGTTGGCACAGTGATACTGATGTCCCAAGTTTCCGAGAACTTACTGTTTGCTCACATATATCTGATACGTGGGTGCTACCGTACGTTATACTTTACAAACAGCATGTAGCCAAATATGAATATGCAATATATGAAAGTCTGTAAGTCGGGTTTTGGTCTGCTGGTGTGGTGTTCTATCTCACCCCTTTATGACATTGGATTATTATTTCTTTATTAATATATCATTAATATATAATTGTTATTATATATGTATATATTGTTGTCTCTCTGGAGACAATAAAGCTACTTTAACTGTGCTTGCATTTGTGACAAATTCATCTATGTGATATTTTTTCAGTGACTTTTTTTCCCACTTTTTTTAAAGGGATTAAAATTTGAAATCCAGCAACTCTGTTGCAGTTACTATGGTTGCTTTGGATGTTTGTTTTTTCTGTAAATTCACTTTAAATCTAATTCCTTTTACTTAATATATGTAATAAAGAATTGTGTCTAATATATTACGTTTTTCTGCTTTTCACTAGATGTTGATATGCATGAGGAAATCCATGTATTTTGGAGTCTAGGGCATTAATGGAAATGTATGCATTCTGGGTCTACTCATGATCTGCAGTATTGGAGATGGGATAGCCAGTTTTCGAGTATTGACATCATTTGTATTTTATTATCTTGTAAAAAAAAAATAGAAAATGCCTTTTATTGCTGATTTTTTTGGAGTGCTTGTTCACTTTTTTTGTAGATTTCAGTCTTTGCCAGCTCATAGTTTTCTTTTGATTCACAGTGTGTGTGTGTGTGTGTGTGTGTGTGTGTGTGTGTGTGTGTGTGTGTGTGTGTGTGTGTGTGTGTGTGTGTGTGTGTGTACAGTGTAAACAGGGACTCACTCAGAAAAACCCTCCTCCACTTTACTGCCAGTGATAAAAGCTCCGCACAGCTCCACTCAGCACATCAACCGACTCTGTAATTAAGTCCCCTTGGTCAAAAGAGGTCGCTTGTTCATATTTGTCCTCATATTTTCTTATCTTGGATTTTCTTTTCTTCCAGGTTGCAACCACATGTAAGCCCAACTTCATGTTTTTAAAATAAATGAATAGACTTGAAGCTGCAGACAGAAAGGGAAATCAGGAAATAAACAGATTGTTGATTTGGGTTTTTTCTTGGGATTGGAAGCAACCTTCTTCTGTCAGATGTCTGTCTGGTGCACTCTGGCATGACAGGCCAGGATAAATATGGCAGTGGACATAATAGATGATGATGAATTAATATATTTAATGCAGTAACCTAACTAAAGATATAACTGCAAATATGTAGTGTGGCAGTTAGTAATATCAGTGGTTTCAAATTATTTGATTTTTAGTTGTAACTGCAATCCCCTAACACCGCCTATCCCTTACCCACCTTTTATATTGTGAACTGTAGTAACAAGTGGATTTCTCTGGTATGGGATCAATAAAGTCTAACTTAACTTAACTTAACTTAACTTAACTTAACTTAACTTAACCTAACTTAAATTAACTTATCTTAACTTAACCTAACATAACTTAACTTAACTTAACTTAACCTAACTTAAATTAACTTATCTTAACTTAACCTAACATAACTTAACTTAACTTAACTTAACCTAATTTAATTTAACCTAACTTAACTTAACCTAACTTAACTTAAATTAACTTAACTTAACTTAACTTAACCTAACTTAAATTAACTTATCTTAACTTAACCTAACATAACTTAACTTAACTTAACTTAACCTAATTTAATTTAACCTAACTTAACTTAACCTAACTTAACTTAAATTAACTTAACTTAACTTAACTTAACCTAACTTAAATTAACTTAACTTAACTTAACCTAACTTAAATTAACCTAACTTAAATTAACTTAACGTAACTTAACCTAACTTAACTTAACCTAATTTAATTGACCCTAACTTAACTTAACCTAACTTAACTTAACTTAACCTAACTTAAATTAACTTAACTTAGGTTAAGTTAAGTTAACTTAACTTAAATTAACTTAACTTAACCTAACTTAAATTAACTTAACTTAACTTAACTTAACCTAATTTAATTTAACCTAACTTAACTTAACTTAATCTAACTTAACTTAATTTAATTTAATTTAATTTAATTTAACTTAACTTAACTTAACTTAACTTAACTTAACTTAACTTAACTTAACTAACTTAGCAACTGCATGGACTCAGTATACAAGGTGTACAAGTCTATGTAGAATTATTATGACATTGTATACATTTAGTAATTGAATAATAGATATAATTGAATGTATTAAATTGTACTTAAAACAAAGCCCAACATTCCCTACAGGCCACAAGGATTACTGTTGTAGTAATCTATTTCTTATAGCAATAACAACAACAAACAGCATTGGTTTTAAAATATTTTTGTCTTTCATTTTTAATATGAGAGCAGAAACAAATTGTTTTGTATTTTTTTTATCATCCGGTATTTTAATTTTTTTATTTTTTTTCAAGATTGTAACAATCTTAAGACTGTCCAGTGAGCTTAGTTTAATTGTCTTTTTAAAAAAAAGTACAATAAAGTGTTTGTTTCTTCTCTTCATCAAGTAGAAAACATGTCATTTAAACAGGATTACAGTAAATTGGAGAAAATGAGAAAGAGGTGAACCCCATTCTGTGACTTTAGGTAGAAAATGTCAGGGAAGCTAGCCTCTGTTAGCCTCACTGCTCACATTCGTTGTGAACCTCTGAGGTGAGAGACTAGCATGTTTTAATACAGTAACAAAGGACATTAAACGCACTAACATTTTAAGCTGCATCCCTGTTCATCAACAGAGATGCAAATCCTCTGCTTCTTTGAAAATCTCCCTCCCTGACTGACAGTAAAAGTTTCCCACAGGGTCATTATATTTGTCCCTTACAGGAAACCCTACAAAAAGCAGACACAAAGTGTGTTTGCTGCAAGATGTTAAAAAAATGGTGCTACTTTTGGGTTTTGCCATTACTGGCTAAATCATTTATTCATCATCGTCGTCATCATCGTCGTCATCATCATCATCATCGTCGTCATCATCGTCGTCATCGTCGTCATCATCATCATCATCGTCGTCATCATCATCATCGTCATCATCATCATCATCGTCATCATCATCATCGTCGTCATCATCATCATCATCTGGGTCGATCTTTCCAGACAGAACATCCTCAATCCACTGCTCGAGCTCGTCAGCTGACGGCATGTCATCATCGTCATCCATTTCCAGCCACACGCTGTCGGCCTGCCGAGGATAGGTACACAAATATTTACAAAACGATTTCCGGGGGCACATGTTTTTGTTTTATTGTTTTTTGTTGATGAAGAACAACTTCAGCTTTTCAACACGTTTGCCAAAGACCTTCACCACGGTGGTCAGAGAACACAGTATCAGGATCATGTCACAGAATTTCATCTTGTTCTTACTACCATAGTGCATAAAAAATAACTTTCCATCAATAGGTTTTTGGTGTACTAGGCAATAAACAACGGGAGAAAAAGTTGCAAGGGGATGAGAAAGGTTGCTTACGTCCTCAACATCAACCACACCGATCTGAGGAGAAGCGAGGTCAATGTGGAAGGTCTTCTCCCAGTATGGCACCAGCTGAAAGTAGGAAGGACACAGTTAGGCTTACATATCTTCACACAATTATCTATGACACTCATCGTCTAAAGGGAATTTGTCATTTTTGCATATTGATCCGTTTTTCTCGTCGTTAACATCTCCTATCATCTCATTATGCCATTCCCCTCCTGTCCTGTAGTTGCCCTCAGTGTGTTCCCACAACTCCCAATCATCTGACTGCCTTATTCACCAGCACACCTGTTCCCCATTCTTCATATATACCAGCCATCTTTCCTAAACTCGTCAAATGGTCTACCCATTGTAGCTTTCGTTCTTGGGGCTGCCTGCTTTGTGTGACCTTTCTGACTAATTACCTGTTTCAGAACTCTACTTTGAACTTTTTACCCAAACGGCAATGTTGTGCATGAAATATGTTTGCTAGTTAATATAGTTAGTTTAAGTAAGGGAGGTTCATACCAGAGGGAAATTGTCAGGGTCGATCCAGATAATGCTGAGGTTAGGGTTATCAGTGTTCTCGCGTGCCACCTCCTTCAGGATTTCCAGGAATTCATAACCGTCTAGGGAAAAGTTCAGATGTCAGGCATGGTTTAAAGTATTGGCTTGATATTTGATCATATCAGTACTATCATTATATATAAAGACGCCCCTGAAGTAGAAATGTACCTGGGTCATCTTCCTCAGCAAAGGCAACAATGTGCTCTCCATCAATGTCATCCTCCTGTGAACACAAACATCTGGATAAAACAAAGATTCAAGGATCTTGTATTTCCAATTTCTTCACTGACAGGAAATCTGAATTTTAATGGGGACAAAAAAACTAACATTATTTCTTACCCAGATCTCATACATGCTGTGAGGTTCAAGCTTCCTCAGAGTGGGCCTGAAACATTGAAACATCAACCAACATGTTACGAAAATATCTTATCAAAGAACCAATAAAATTATCTAAATTAGCTCAGATAAATAGGTCTCACCTGTCATGCTGTTCAATGAATTCAATAAGCTCAGACTCAATGTAGGGCTTTCCTGGAATTGGGACGGGTTCCTCCATGAACGGCTCGTAGAAATCAACTTCGTTCATCTTAAGCTTCAGCTTCTTTGCAATCTGAAATGTTCATGTTAAAATAAAGAGGGAATACAAGGTCAGTGTAATCAAAGTCGGTCTTGTTAAATACCATTAAAATGACATTGCTAACTCTAATCACACAAACAAGGAATTTGAACCTTGGGGTCAAATGTGGCAAAGAATTTGACGAAGGGGTGGAATTCCTCCGCAGCGTCATCATATTCAATGAAGTCTGGATGGAGAAAATCAGGCAACACATTATTAGGGTCACAACAGCAGTTTCTTTCATGAATAATTTGCTCAAAGGTCAGTATTTAGATCATGATCGTCAACCTACGGGAAGATCTCTCGCTCTTGAAATAGCCAACCAGCTTGATGACCTCATCCATGTTGTGGAAACCCTTGAGCTCACGATCGTTGTCGATGATCTCCACTGGGTCTTCAATTACCTGAAAAGAGTCAATTTGTTCTGCCGCTGTTTACATCAGTCATTTGTATTAGTCCAATTATATCTGGGTGATTTAATTCCACAATGAAGTCAGTCAACCACTGACCATAAACCACTTACGTCATAGAGGAACTCGACCAGCGTGTCGGCAGCCAGCTCTCCATCGTATTCGATGATCTCATTGTCGGCAAAGATGTAGATGCTCTCCACTTCATCCAGACCTGGTGAGAGGAATAAGCTAATTAATGTTAAGGCATTATTTTTGCAAATTCATACATAAAACTGCAGTGGGTTTTTTTAAAGACACACAACCACACTGCATGGTGGTGCCAAATATATCTAAATATGAACGAGGGGGGGTTTTAAAAGTTGGGATGGTCGCAGCTGCCAGAACAATCCTCAAGTTATGGAAAAGTATAGTCGTCCCAGATTTAAAAAAATGGATGGAAATCATGTCAGAAGTTGCACCATATGAACGCATGTTGGCTATATTTGATGATGAATGAATGATGAGGAAGATTTTAAGAAGACGTGGGCCCGGGCCTTTAGTATGTAGGACACTTAGGCCTTTGTATGTTGATGCTGATGTTTGTTTGATGAATGAATGTATGAATAAATAAAAGCTTTAATGACAAAAAAGCTGCATGGTGCGTAACATGTGGAGTCTTGGTACTGTCATGATTTTGGATTTCCACAAACTTTGATGTGTTTTGTAGTATGTCTCTTCAGCTCAGTGTACAGCTGCAGCAGTTCTTACAAAGACGCTGTGACACATTTAGTTACCACTTGATGGCAGAGCTGTTCCATTTATCGAGCTCAGACGTTCATGCATTACAGTATGAATGTCATGTTTACAGTGAAGGTTGAACATACTTTTACACTTATTATTGGATTCTTTTTCCCCTTCTGTCTCTACATATGTTATCCTAAATTAGCAATAAGTTTTTTTTTATTGTATAAAATGCCGAATGAAATGCAAAGCCGATCAATTAACACAAAAGGGGCTCTAAGTAAATCCAGATTCCAATTAAGACTCTAATTCCAATTACATGACTGGAGACAGTTTTGGTTCATTAACTGTTAGTATAAAGAAGTCCTTGTCAAATCTTCAGAATGTGGTGAAAATACCAGGAGAGGCCCTGAGAAATGTGTCTGGACTTGATTGAAAGAGTTGATTTACACTGAGCCAAAGCTTCTTTTTTTTTCTTTCTTGCATGTTTTCACCAGCAAGGACTCTGTTAGTGACTGGCAAGCTTACCCAGCTTCTTGGCAACCGCAGAGTCTTTCTTTTCATCCACCAGGCCGAATCCAATGTCCTCGTCAAGATCGTCCAGAACTTGTGCTGCAAGCTGGAAGGAGCGACATGGACGGAGCAAGAGGGGTGCGGGACAAGAGTTGGGAATAAAGGAGATGAAGGGAAAGTTGTGTTTAGTAACATCTGATCTTGGTGATTCAGTCCTCTCTATATTTACTCAGAACTCCATTGAAAACAAGTCTACTGGCACAAATAATCCCCTCGGCATTTCATAGTAATTCCAAGGCCATAAAAGCAAAAGCTTTGGTTTGCTACCTTGCACTTTCTAAATCTGAGTGAAACTGAAGCCAACAATTGACAGCCCTCATAGCCGGCGTGAGAGAAGCACGGACAGCAGGGTTTCCAGAAGAACAAGAGGGGCAGAACTTGAGCCAACTATGTCGAGGGGAAGAGACGCTGCAACAGGTGTGGTGGAAAGAAGAGGAGCTCACACTTTGCGAAAGTAAAGCGGCTGCGTACATGCTCGTACATATTTACACATACTGTAAATATACCGATATAAGCACACATTGGGGTTCTTGACTCTTCTTTCTCTCTTGATAAACTGTTTCTCGCAGTTGTCCATGAACACACACCATCATTTTCCTTTTTTTTTTAAATACTGGTTTGTTATTTTCTTGCTTTGTCACTCGGATGATGCAGATGATAAGTGTTACATAGCAGCTTGCAAAGCAGCAGTGCGAAATAGATGACATTCATAAGCGGCCAAAAGCCTCAAAGCACGAGCACAAATAGCTTTTACAGTATGTATCATATGGTATAGTATGTGCTGTGTTGCTCTTTATTGGCGATCTTTGAAGCCACCCATTCTGTTGGTCTCTAGAGTCCAGACACATTAGCTCATGATTGGACCCAGGGCCAATTTTTCTCTAATCTGTTTGGGAACACTGGCTTATTTCCCTTGAAACACTAATGCAAGATAATCACTGTGTAACAGCTAAACAGGAAAGCTTGGCATCAGGATTCTTTTACTTTAAAATGTAAGTTTGCCCAACTTATAAAAACTAACATTTTCTCCGTCGTAGCTCCGTCTATGCAGATTGTTTTACTTTTGTCTGCCGAGGTTTTAAAGAAATAGTAGTTTTTGGGAAAAATATGCCGAGAGATGAGATTATCGATACAGTCTGTTCAATATGAAGCTACAGTAGCTGATGTCTTGTCATCACCAGCAAAGACTTTTCTATTTTGGATTAAACAAACTTTTTGGGGGGGTATTCTCGCCCCAGCGTGTAGTCAAAACTATACATAGCTGAATAGGTCCAATCACAATACAGTGGAGGTCAATGGAATTTGATTTGCACTGCTTAAAGCTTAAAAAATCCAAACCACAAGCCACCAGAAGTTTTTTTGCCCCCATTGATGTTTAGTTAATTTTGAGTTTTATGGCATTGAGCAGCACAAATTAAACATAATTCAGCTGTATTCGGGTTTATTTTAGACACTCCTAAGACCAAAACTACCTGCAAGGTAAGACTAGTCGTAATGAGTCGTATGATCTTTGATGGCTGCATGGATAAACGATGGATGGACATAATGAAGTGTGATTAGTAGATTAGATGGGAACCCTTTTCAAACATTTTCCCCCTTTTTGTCTTTCACAACTAGATCAGCTCGCTCTGGCAAACAGTGCAGTCGAAATCTAGACTCAAACTGGCACAGCTCAAGCCATCGTCGCCGGACTTTGAAAGCAGTTCAGTCTCCATCGGCCTCGTGATGCCTGCTCGTTTGCTTTCACCTTGCTTTTTAAAAAAAACTAAACTGCAGTCAAGATGTGGAAGAGAACAATCAGCAGATACTGCAGCAGCAGAGGAAATCTGCGTTCCACAGCCCAGCTTTTAACAGACACAAAAGGCAGACCTTAACATACCTGAAAGATAACTGATGCTTGACTTGTGATCAACTGCAAGAAGAGGTAACGCTTTAGGGCAAAGCACAATAGTCACAGCCTCCAGGTTTACAACAAATCGGAGTGGCCTTCACAGGAGACAAAATAGGTCCAAACTTAAACACTGAGATTGTACTTGGGTGATTAAAGCCCCATTCACACCTTTTACTTGAATCCCTACATTTTAGCATTTATAAGCAGGATACATAATAAATGTTAGCCGCTTTTATACCTATATCCATTTATTATAGATAAACTGCTTATAAAAGCTAAATAGAGGCATTAAAAGTAAAGTGTTACAGGGCTAATATAACCTGAGGACCATTTCTTTTTCTGTCTTGGGGATTTTTAGATTTGTTGTTTAATGACTTTGTTTTTTTGCTGTATCAGAGGTCAGTTCCTGCATCACATGAGGTCCTGAGGTAATGCTAGCTCAGTGCGAGTGGGGCTTAACACAAGAAATCAAACCAATATTGAATCATTTAAAAATAATAATAATTGTGTGTGCACCAGTGATTGAATAAGATATTTTCTTTCAATCACTGCCTGGAAGCAGAAGAAGTGCCAAGTTATACTGAAACACCACCATTTGTTTTGGATCAGCTGTGAATGGATGGGCCATTATTAAACTTGTATATTTTGCATTTGTTTTGCATGTTTTGGGTTACAGGAACCCGATACGAAAGTCAGTTTTAAAGAAGAGAATTGACAAGACAGTGACAATGATACGACAACAAAATTGACTTGCCAGTTTGAATTTCCAAGTGTTGTTTGTCCAAAACTATTCCCCAACAGCTCACCCTACATTCCCCTCTCCGTTACCACATAAGGCATGGCCGTATTAGTACCACTGGGGTATTTATAAGAGAGGTGAAGTTTTGGTTGCTTGCTTGCAGTGGGGTTGGAAAGCAAAGCAGGGACTCCCACAGCTATATAAGGGCGTGTAAGAAAGCATGTTGAGGAGCAGAAAAGAAGGCTGAGGTCTGTTACATATAGAAATGGGTGTGGAAAGGGGGGGAGGAGAGGCGGCGGGCAGGGTTGATGAAAGGAAGGAGACACTTGACACGCAAGTTAACACTTCGCAGCTTCTCCTTCTGTCATGCGGTTTTGTCCTCACTGAAAAACATCAGACAAATTTCTTGCGATCGGACTGAATCAGTATGCACTCATGCATCCCCCCACAGTTCAGCAGTGTAATCACTTGGCTCCGTTTCCCAACGCCCAGTCAGTGTCAGCTTGTCAGGTGACACATGGCGAGGGCGCAGTGCCATGATGAGTTGTCAAAAACGTGTCCTAGGTCTCGGCTGCACTCGGCCGTGGCACCAAACGATAGGAGAGGGTGGCGAGTTTGCAATTCTGCAGAGGGTTCACATTTCTTGTAATATAGCCACCGGTATTCTTACTCTACGCTGCTCAATACAGGTTGTAGGTTACTTTGGTTTAACTCAACTTGAGTGGCTGGTGTTATTGTCACTGAGTAGACACGTCTCGTCTTGTCTTGAGCATGCTCTTATTTTTAATGAGAACCACCGTCCTAAACCTCTCAATCAATGATTTGTTCTCGCTGTTATTTGCTGTATCGGTTGGACACTTTTGGAGTATCAAACATTCAATTGGCTTGAACAAAGGTTGTATCCTGCTCTGTTGCAGAGGACAGAGGACATTAATTCTCAAAAGTAAATCCACCTTTTACATTTGTCAGTTTGGCTTGATGCTGATCTGAAAGATGCTGAACTATGCCTGGGCAGGGTGAAGACTTTTTAGGAATGCTACGAGCCTCTAACAGGGTTTCCAACAACGCTGTTGGAGGCTCGTAGCAGTCCTGACATGCAAGTCGGTCGTCCAACCTGGGTATAGGGTCAAAGAACTAATCAGTCTAGTAGTAGTAGTAGTAGTATTTCTTAGATGCAATTTCCTTCATTCTAGTCAATTTTAGGGTGACTTGCTAGACATGGCAAATCCTAAATCTAATCTGATTCATAGCTTGCATTCTCAGTTGCATGGCCTGCACAAGACAATACTATTTATCGGAAAGAAACAAAAACAACTTAACTATGGACATCATGTCATTCACATTTTTTTTAAACATATTTGTAAAAACATTTTAAATATCGTTATCTGTGAATGTGCTCAAATATTTTTTTTCAAGCACAATCTTTGTGTATGTTTTTAGATCTTTTTTAAACACATTTTAACATGTGTGTTTTTAAACATATTTAAATACATTTAAACACATTTTTGTTAAAAAAAAACATCTTCAATGTGTTTAAAAAAACACAATTTAAGGAGGAGTAAAAAAAAAACTTTGAGTTTTAAGACGACGCGATGTTTGAAACAAGCGGTATTAAAAGAATATGAAGCAGCAGGTAGCAGCTAGCGGTGCTGCTAAAGCTAAAGCAACACAGAGTGTGGATCCTGATTGGCGGATTTTGATGATTGACACCTGTCGACCAATCAGATTCAGGAGAATCGGTAGTACCGCCCACATTCACCTTTGACCCACCAATGACGATCCAGATGACGACCCCCCCATCCCCCCTCAACTTGAGTACTGGTAAGAAGTCCCTGCTTGCTTACTCGCTTGCTTAGAGCCGGGCATTGGCCCTTTTGGGCCACTTTTGGAAAATTAAACTGGCGTTGTGATGAACAGTAGAATAAGTGCCACAGCACTCGGTTACAAATTCCACCTGACACAAGTAAAAATGATTCAATCTGTGACCCAGTTTCATGGCAACAAAAGTCTGACATTTGAATAACTCCTGAAACATAATACACTAACATGGTTAGTAACAAATGGATGTTTATTGCTGATGCTTGTGGCCAGCAGCAGCAGAGGTCAGTGCCAAGGTTTAGTAGTTGTTGTTGTTTTTTGGTAGATTATTCCTTTTACGGTGCAATATTTTGCTCAGGACATTCCACAAGATGGCAGTATTGTACTTGTTGGTGTTTGATTGGTTTACCTTTTGAAATTAAGAGAGACACGAGAAGTTCAAGTTCTAACTTCAATACTCAAAGATGCCTAGGCAATTTCTTTTCTGTTTATAAGAACCAGATACCAAATAGAACAGAACTTGACATATGGCTAATATTTCTGTAGTCATCCATCCACTCAGCACTGCCCTTCGTTACTTCATCATCTCCCCTATGCGTCATTCTCCCTTACAGATTCAGCCCTGAGACTTTGAAAAGACCATTCATGTAAGAGAACTTCCCTTGTTGTTCCCTTCTGTATCACTGAGTCTGTTTGTTTGGTTGTTCTCATGTAGGCCTTGTGTGTTCCTCAAGTGAATAACTGAGCAGTTGACACATCCAAGTCACCTTATGACGTGAGTCACGCTCTGACTGTGATAGCCTTCGCACCAGCTGCAGAGAAACGGCGAGCTTTGCTGTCAAAACAGGTCTAAATATTCAGTGTTGCTACATTAGTGTATGCACAGGTGCTGTATAAAGTTCACATTTTTAAAAAAAGGCCGTAGTATTGGTGAGGAGGTTCACTTACACACAAATGCAGGCAAACAAATGAACATGTAAACTGTAGTTGCATGTCAACGTTTTTTGTGAAGCTGATTAAACGCTCAGATTTTGAACTGTTTCTAAAAATTGAAATAATAAAAAAAGTCTCAACAAAATATTTAACCCCATAGTTCAAACATAGTTCATATTTAAGAATGTCATCACCCAGTCAGACATTTATTTGTTAACTATGGTATGAAAAAGCAACATGTGGAGGAGTTATAGACAATTTATAGTTATAAAATTATAAAATTTTGATTGTAAAAGCTATTGTTGCATCCTGCAGTAATGTAGCACCCAAATTATGGACTGCTCTGCCCGCTTTGCACCAGGTCTGTGTTTTATGTAATTTTTATTACATTTTATAAAACTTTGACTTCTGTCTTGTATATTGTTTATTGCCTTTGTAAAGCACTAAAGACAAACACATCGTCTCTGTTAAAGTGGCTATGCAGATTATTACTTACTTACTTACTTAATACGGTTAAATGCAGATTGATTTTATGTAATTGTGTGTAATTCCGGCTAAAATACAAGCAGACAATACAATCCTGTGATAGATTACTTGCGTATGTTTACACTAGAGTAAATACAGCATATAGAAACCAAAGTGGTTCGAGGCAAAACACTATTCTGTACTAGAATTTCTTGGAGTGATGAATCATATCCTGGACACAACCAACAAAAAACATAAAATATTCATATTTCTGCTAACATGTAGTCTGCTACCTGGACAAAAAAAACAAAACTGCTGAATCTCTAAAACTTTAAAGGTTTCCAAACGGCAAAATTTCCCATCATCCTGTATGAACGAGCGTCGTGGGATGTGAGTAAAATTAGAAGTTGAACCAGCTTTTCCCTCCAGCCAGATCGTAAATTAATAATAGCTGCTGTAACACATCAGGACGTTCTATGCTGGTCTTTTACATAACACAGTGGCGGGGTGGTCATGAAACATTCAGATGTAACAGTGTATAAAACACACACATACACACTGACTTGCCAGCAGCTAGTGTAACTGCACTATTTGGAAGGAGGGGATCCAAATGTTCGAAGCTACTGTGATGTGTTTTTAGGGGATTCAACATCTTAAAGGAAATCTCGGTAACTTGGAGTTTTTAATTCTCACTTATTCATAGCTACACGGTCTCATGGGAGATATGATGAAATGCACGGAAAGCTAGTAGCAATCTCAAAGGCACACGAGCTGATTCACGACAACAAACTGTGAGGAGCAGAAGTGTCTGGGACCATCTGTGAATGACTCACTTTGACAAGCGATAAACCACATCACAAACGTGTCACATAACAATCGCGGCTAATAAACTCCTGCAGAGTCCCTACTTGCATTTGTCCACCTTGTTTCTGAGTCACGTAAAACTGGGGGTGTAGTGAGGAACAAGCCCAAGAACACTGAGTTCATCCTCTTTAAAATGAGGGTTGAGAGTTCGCTACCTGTCAATCGTACTGTGCAAATCCATGAGGGGAAACAAACTACACTTCACCCACAGTTTAACCAAAATATACCAACGCAAAAATGTGACTGTAGTCATATTTGTTTGTAGTCTGTGTGTGTTTCTTTGTCTGCCCTGTGCTTGTGTCTACTATTTCATATGCAAATAGGATGTGCCACCCCCAGGAGGCGATTGGTGGAGTCATTTTCCGGTCCTGGCCTGTGATTGGCTGTACCTGAAAGCCCCAAAGATAAAAGGAGCCAAGATGGCGGCTGCTAGGTTGACACCATTTCCTCATCCTCCTCCTTTCCCAACTATCGGCACATGTCCTTTTGTAAAACTGTTTGTATCACCTTAGAAGTAGCTTTTTGTTTGAAGAGTACGGGTGGACTTCCATTTTGTTTTGATCGAGTTTTTTCCTGTTTTTATTTACGAAGGTAAGTTTTTTTGTTATTTTGATTTTCTGAGGAAAGTGATTTATTTTCAAGAGACTTTGTTTTGGTTGTTGTTTTGGCCTGGGTCCACCCTGAGGTTGATTCCTTAGTTATAGTTGTTTTAGATTTTGATTTTTGTAAATAAACCTTTTTTTCGTTTGTACATAAACTTGTGTAAGTGGCTACTTGGGAAGATTGAGGCACCTATTTCTTGTTATGCTCTAGGCCCCAAGAATGGGGCATAACAAATGCAACTAAGATGTGTTCTTTGACTGGAGTCATTCTTTCACTGTGTCAGTTTATCATTGAGACTAAGTTAAGTATTTAATGGCCTTTGATTGAATTTTGTACAAACAGTGCAGTCATGGCTACCAGAGGATTTGTCCATGGACTGTATAAAAAACATGGAAGTGGTCTCCAATGACGTAACGCACAGGTTTCTGAAGAGCCGCTTTGAGTGTGTGGTCGCCATCTTGGCTGATAATCCAAAAACAAGCAGAGACGTGCTGGGTTGGTGGCGCCAAAGAGACCAAAACTATTGTACCAGGCTGTGAACATGTTGATTTCTGCTGTGCTCAAGTGGCCTTTCAAGGAACAGCAGTTTTTGGCACTTCCTTGTTGGCTTCATTGGATACCGCTTGGATGTATCCCAATGATTCCCCTGACTGTTTCTCCAGCGCCGCCATTGGTTTTTTTGATTTTGATTGACGTATATTATCTACCTGGTGACCGACAAAAAATTCCGTACATACCTTCCTGTTGTATAATCAGGTCCAAATTTCTGTTTATCCAATCATGACCAAGCCTCGGCCTCAGTTGTACTTTGTGTTTACAGCTATTGCCATCGTGAGCCTGTTTGCGTGGCTATGTTAACATTGCTGTGCTTTAAAGAGCTGCTAGCACGGTTGAAGACTCTTGGTAGCAGATCTGTTATTTATCTAATGCGAGCTTTAAAGTGACTCAGCCTCTTTTTAGTCCTTATACACAGGGTCCATTACCTGGAATTAATGGATGACGGAGCAGCCAGAACCAAATGTGCATTACTTCCTGATACATATATAATGTGTATAAATTTGTACATCTTTGCATGAATTAGAAAGAGTATCCAATGACCACTGTGAATTGGGGAAATAAAGTACCAAGAAACAGATACAGCATGTTAAACTAAAGTACTTATAATCTGTACTCTGTGCTATCTTTAGTCAGGTTTGTAGAATGAGGATGTAAGCTGAGGGTTCAACGTCACAAAATGTAAATTTTTCATGTCGCAGCTTGATCCCCTGCATTTTCTTGGCATTTTCCTCCCATGAATAAGTGATACGAAGACATTCCCTGATACAGATAACGGAGGAGGGGGGAAAGCAGAACATAATATTTCGGTGGGGGGGGCAAAGAACAAAACATGTATGTTGTGTTGAGCACAGCAGGGTGGTTCATAAATAATTATGTACAGCAACAAATGATGCATACTGTAACACACCTGGTGCAAATACAGGAACATCAGTGCGTTCTTACAAGTCAGTCAGTCACTAAAGTATCAGACTTTAACACAGACACAGTCATGCACCCAATTTGCACAAATATCCCACTTATTCATAGTAATATTGAGCCGTACAGACTTATTTTTTATATATATATATATATATATATATATATATATATATATATATATATATATATATATATATATATATATATATATATATATATATATATATATATATATATATATATATATATATATATATATATATATAATTAGTTTGTTTCTGTCATTCATCGGCTGTTTCTGGACTACGTAACTTTGTACTGCACTGAGTCACACACCAACAAACTATTTCACTGATTTTGGTGAAACTAGATCATATATAACGGAGAAAATGTTTTCTGGTTTTCCCTCTGAAGGAGCAGAGCCAGTGTCGTGCCAGAACAGGAGCTGGGTCCAGCAGCCTCTATGGACACAATGACAGAAGTTCAAAGACCAAAGGGGACGCGGACAGAGGTAGTTTTGGACCATAAGTAATGTAATTATGATGATGTAATGGTGATCGTCATGTGGTTATCTCGGCCTTTTATAGCAGAATAATTTGTAGCGGATAACCTGCATTAGAAACCGGATCTGTGGAGTTTGAAAGAAGAGGGTATTAGCGAGCGACTGGGGTCTAATGAAAGATGCTAGTGTGCTGGATTATGGGAAATGTAGTATCCAGTGTTTGCATTGCTTGTAGCTTGATGCAAGCAATGCAATTTTGGATTGTCTTGCCATTTCTGTGAAAGTTTTTCCGTGTTGAAACAGTTTGAGATCACTTTCCACTCGTCCTTTTCTATTCTGGCTATATTCTCTTCTATTGCTGTATCAAACAATTCAGTTTAAGTCTTGTTAGTTCAGCAATCTTTCACAGAATAGACCAATGCAACAAAACCACATTCATACAGCTGCTCGATTAGTCTCGACTCGTGACGATAAAACCATTAAATGTTTTTACCAAAACAAGGTTGCAGATGTACAGATGTACAGACACCGTTCATCTGCATCTGAGGGGGGTTTGCTTCCACTATGTTTATACTCTAAAATACATTTTACAAAATCATCCAAAACACCTCACTGCATGTACCTCAGAAGGGGGAAGAGCTGATTCCATGTCTAATGGAGTCATATTGAGTCTGTACAAAACGCCTCTCCTGAATAGACAAAAACACAATATCAAAGTATCATATTGAACTATATATATATATATATATATATATATATATATATATATATATATATATATATATATATATATATATATATATATATATATATATATATATATATACACATTACTTACCACACAGATGCACAGTCATGTCTGTGATTAATGAGATGCATATTTTTTTTAGGCCAGAAAAGAAGTAGAAACATATTGGGGATAGTTTAACACAACCTTTTAAGTGATCCATATTGTGACAGTGCATCAGGCAGCAGCGTATATAGTTTCAACAACAGCTGAGAGCCATGAAAATCAAAAGGCGCAAAAGCTTCTATTATTAATCCGTTTCAAACAACAGGTGGTTTCTGACATGGAACAAACTGGACAGGCAGGAAGCCTTAGTCTGGCCCGAAAACAAACATCTCCACCCATCAACGCTGATGAGATGTCATCGGAGAATAACACCAAGGACACTTTATCCAAACTTAACTCCCGTCACATTTAATGACATCACGTCTGACAAATTAGTCCTTAATTTAGCGCCTCTTTCGCACTGTTCATTGGGGAGCTGAGATGCAGCGCAAAGAAAGATAAGAGGGGATCAAGACGCGATGTTTGCCCTCGCACAACTTGACAGCAGTGTCACTTAACGGAGGGAAATGTTAAGCATTAACAGCTGTGCTACTCGAATCCATAAAAGGAAAACAGGTTTTCTGACAATTGCAGCTACATGTAAGGAGTAAGGGGAGCTCTTTACGACACTGGACGGTCTCGTATCCTGGATGAAAATTAAGTGGCAAGAAGCCCAAGAACCTAATGTGGAGTTCATGAGGTAAAGGGGCGACGGGGACTTGGCGTGTTGGCCCAAGATAACTTGCGGTAATGAGATCCGATCTATGCATTCTGGATGTGGGGTGACGATGTCTGTCTCTTAAAATCAGAGTCAGTAATAGTTATCTGGCCGCCTGCCAGGTTCACAGTTTGTTGCTCCTGAGAACGTATGAGTTAATGCTGACCCTGATTTAGAAGAAAACGCACTTGATGGAATTGCAAAGCGCTCATTTTGTCTTGGAAGAGCCTAAGTTTTCAATAGCCAGGGTGCAAACAACTCGAGCCATCAAACCCACCCCCCTTACTTACTGCTTCTAGGTCAATCTTTCTGTCCGAGCACAGCAACACCATGTACCTCAACCATTCACCTTAAACACTGTGAAACGTTTAACACGTCGTGTGGAAACAGGATGTACAGGAAAAACATATTTTTAATGTAAAATCTGCCACACATAAACGCGTAAACATTCAAAAGACATGATTTGTCTTTAGGATGCAGTATTTTTTTTAATTTATCTGCGTCTTAGTTTTAAAAAAAAACATGCCAGCCTTCAAATTTAATTAAATGAAAGTGTCATGCCAGAGGAATATCCAGCCGTGGCCATGGCAGGTAGAGGAGCAATCTGAGCCTCTTTCCATCAATACCATCCACTACTATTAAAAATGTAACCATGAATTATTATTATTATTTTTGTGCCGGTGAAAGGAGGGAGTGCTCCGACAGTTTCTTTGGATAACGGTTACCACAGCGACGGTGTGACCTTTTTACCAGATCTCTCAGTAGACAGAAGGAGATTAGACAAAGGCAAAGCAGAAGCCTCCTCCAGACCGTGCACATTACGAGACGACGCGTTGGCTCGTCTCGTGTGCACCCCTGACACATTTCTCAGTTATTAACATAATCTGATGCAACCTGTGGAGGGAAAGAAAAGAAAAGGAGAACAAAAAGCCCTCGAGCTGTCTTTTCTTCTTCGGCTGCTTCCTCGCAGCAATACTTTCATGGCCCTGTAACTCTAGCTGTGTCTCACTGTACCGTGGGGTGTCTTGT
This sequence comes from Collichthys lucidus, assembly GCA_004119915.2. Taxonomy (NCBI): domain Eukaryota; kingdom Metazoa; phylum Chordata; class Actinopteri; family Sciaenidae; genus Collichthys; species Collichthys lucidus. Next base: position 21,251,804 of record CM014101.1, on the reverse strand, counting down.
AGCAGTATAATGATCCGTAAATTAAGGCTTGTTTTACTGTTCCAGTCACTGCATTGCTCTGTAAGTGTCTGCTAAATATAAACGATGAAATCATATATATTTAGTTTCATAGTGCTGAAGAAATTCAGACTTTCAGCAGCTTTGTGAGGCTCTGTTTAGAAGCAACAGTGTTTTAGGCTGAACACTAACAGGTATGAGGTTTGCTCATTTTTGCCTTTGGCTTTCTGAAAGGAGCAGTGTGTAGAAATCAGTAGCTTCTTTCTAATTGCAACCCTCTGGCCTCACCCACTCCTTTACATGCAAAACCCCCCAAATATTTAAATGTGTTTGGTCGTTCTACACTAGTGTAGAAACAAAACAAAAAGTCAACCTCATGGTGACACTAGAAGAAAAGTCTGGGCATCAACAAGGTTTGCAGGGTTCATGCACTGAGGATCATGAACGTCTGGATAAAATTTCATAGAAATCGATCCAACAGCTGTTGAGATATTTCAGTCTGGAAGCGATCCACCGACAAACCAAAGGACTGACCGACAGCCTATGCTGAAACACATCGTCCGACGAAAGCAAATCTGAAACACTGTAATGACACACTTGGTACCAGAAATGTAAAATTCTAACGTTACAACGTCGTGCATCATTCCAACTGGCTTCGGAAAACCTACAGGTGACGTCCTTTCTTTATGCTCATTGGTTCAAAGCCTCGACTCTCTTTACGTCCACAGCAGGTGGGAAACTAGCAACAGCAAAGATTCAGGGAGATCACAGAGCTCGTCGTCTATCCTTGAATCAAAACTCAAAATCTTATTTATCCGAGGCTGTCCTCCTTCCGCCTATCCTGCATACATGATGTAACAAAACATCTTTTCGTTGATCAGTAAGACTTGATATGCTGAGGGTAGACGTGACTTTCATCAGACAGTGACAATATTTTAGCTTTGTTCACAAATATAGTTCTCAAATAACATAATCCTGCAGCATTGGTCAATGCTTTTTTTCTATTGAAGCATTGACAATTGCAGTAACTGTCAGACTGTAGCAATTAAGTTGAAGTTTAGTGCGACTTTATGTTGCTTTTTACTTATTTTCCCAACAAGTTGTCTAAATTTGCCATGTTTACATCATAATAACACCAATGTACACTGCCCATGTTCAATAAATGAATTTAAAAAGCTGTAATTATTTTGTATAAATTATATTGCCATGTCTCTGTGGTTGTTGGGGTTAGAGCTTGACCATGACGACGGGGGTAAATAAGGTTTGGTTACTGCTATTGGTTCGTACAGTTTCCTGAATGGTACACATGGTGCCATAGCAACAATGCGTGTGTGTGTGTGTGTGGGGGGTGGTATGTTGGTAAAGATCACTGCAATCCGAGCTGTGTGGAGTGCAGTGATTGAGTGTGTGCATTTACAGTATGCAGCGTGCCAAAGGTCAGAGTCCAAACAGAAAGAGACAGAGAATGAATATGCAGACAGCAGACAAGCACTCTCAAATTTAGAAATTCGTATAATCAGCCTTTGGCGTACGGTTGCTAATTCTGCACCCTACATGTTAGTGGTTAATTATATCTTGGGATGAGTTATAATAATGAGAGATATTTTGAGCTAAAGTGCTGCAGGTGAAGTGGCTTTCTGTTAAAAACCAACTCTGTCAAATCTGTTTCATCATTTCCGAATGCGCTTCCAGTTCATTAAACAGATTGCTGTTGCTGCTTTGCACAGACTGAACGTCGAACACCTGCGATTCGGTGGAGTGCTATGTTAAACCCTGTTGCTAAGCCAAGCGTGAAAACCTCCATGAAATTAAAAGAGCGGAGGAGCGGCGACCCATTGGTGTTGCTACTCACCCAAATACTTTGAAATGATAGGAATGTTTTTAAAAACTTTATTCTAACTTTTTGACTCATTTACCAACATGTTAATGTTTTCTGTATGTTCAAGCATCCTTATTGTCACAACGTACAAGTTAGAATCTTGGAATCGTAGATTGTAGCTTGGAAAACTGTTGTACAACAATTCGGCAATTAATCGATTAATCAGTCGACAGGAAATTACTATTTCGATAGTTGATTAATCGTTTGAGTCATTCTGAAAATACCCCAAATTTGATGGTTTAATATGAGAATTTCTTACATTATAGTAAATTAAACCTTTCTTTGGGTTTTGGACCAAACAAGACATTTGATGTTGAGGGTAGGCATATTTTGTTGCAGCTCTCCTATGGTTAAGCTATAAATAAAGAAAATAATAATGGCAATAACCTGTATATTTTATGTTAATTTGCTCCCTTTTTGGCTCATAAACCAGTTCAAGTTTGTCTCAACAGATGAAGCGGAGTCTTATCTGGGTCACTAGAAGTCACAGCTTCCACTAACTGATTGGCATCAGCTGTTTCATTCATGCTTCACAATCACAGGCTCATCACCAGCTGTGTGACGTCCAATCATATTCATATTCAGGTGCACAAAGTAGCCATCATGACCACTGCGGAGACTTTCATGGCAACTGTGCAGCTCCCTCACACACCACGACCTCCACCTCTCTAAAACTGAGATTACAACCTGCTGTTGTCTGCTTGTTTGATTTATTTTCGTTTTATTTAATGTTTGTACTCAACATTATTTAAAAGGAGGGCATGCCCTCGATGATTTTTTTTTTAAGGTTTAAATAAAAGTTGAATATAATGTATGTTTTTATTAGTACTGTCAATCGATAAAAATATTTAATCACGATTAATCTCATATTAATTGCACATTTTTATCTATTCGAAATGTCAAAAGTAAAATGGATAGGCTTGCTTTGTGCAATTTTTTTTTTTTTTTAAACGATCGCATTGTGGGGCGTGCTAATTGTTTTGTTTCCGGTTTACAGCCGGATCCTGTCGTTTTTTTTAACGTGGCCACAGCAGTTTATGAAAAAAACTTATCACAGGTCACAAAGAGCGTTAATCTCGCTAACAACGTTAAAATTGTTTTGAATTAACGCAATATTTTTGACAGCACTAGTTTTTATCAATGTGGGATTGAAAAGGTTTGACAAATCCAACTCTATACTGTAGACATCAGTTTGTTATTTCTTGTTCTTTCCATTTTTTTTGTACAACAAAAGCCAAAATATGCTAATTACCATCTGCTTCGTTGATTCCACAATCCATTTAGCAAATGCAGGTTTTGCATTTCACTGAGTACTGGAAACTAAACCACATCATTTTAACATAAAATAAAAATGCATTTCATTTCCACAGTTCTAGGCCTCCACAGGGGAGCTGCCATACCCACAAACACAGCAGCAAGGACACGCTGGATTATTTTTCACAGACTAAGTCCAGCCGGGGTCACAGGTGACATATTGGACATATTTAAGGAGCGAGGGGGGCGACTCTTTCTGTCACACAATCTTTTTTTGAGTGGAAAATGCTGAGTTTGTTGGTGACACATGTCACGGTGTCGTTTTTCTCCGGAGGTTTTTTCGCTACCTGTCTCAGCTGCTGTCAGGATTTCTGCCATGGCTGCATTTTGTGCACATCTCCATGAAGTCTCAGAAACAAAGCAAAAACCCCAGTGCAGTTTTGAATTCTTTCGTAAGCCCAACAGGTTTGTCCATCCGCAGCAGACCAACAAATCTTCAGTTACGCAGATGATAGATGCTTTTATGCGTCATCATCAATGATCTACTTATGGCTAATCATTTGCTCAACGTATTGTATTTCAAAGAGGAAACGATGATGAATGTTAATTTATTATGACACGTCCTATCATACATGGATGGTCCTAGTTTCATACCGAGGCGGTTTAGATTTGATTCCCTGAGCTCTGCACTTTAATAATTCATACTTCCTGATTCATAGGTGGTAATGACCAGCTATTTTAAGCATCCCCTCTGAGCGCCTCTTGTGCTCTTTCCTGATTGGCTGAATGGTCACAGCTGGCAGGAAGTCAGTAACACAGTAACAGTTTAGCAGGGACCTTCTCTGCTAAGCATCTCTTTCTTAAGCCAGGAAGCACAACTTGGCAGCGCTGCAAGGAAATTGATCTGATCCGATGACTTGGGTGTGTAAATGATGGTTTAGGACTTCAGCCTGCACACAGAGGGGTGTGTAGTGATATAAAACAGAACAGTGAGTGTTGCCTGACAGAGCGATGGGAGTAGTAGTTGAGGTGAGATACGGCCCTAAACTCTCTGTTCATCCCAGGAGGGCTTTTAGCCTCTTGCTAAGCATGCATGACTGTCCTGGGCTATTTGCAGAGGTGACTTATAGAGGCTCGTGTAAGGTACACTGTGTCTCTGTAAGAAGACACTGCTGCTCTGACAGGCAGGGGGATTGCTGTGGTGAATACACTGGCTGACAGTGGGGCCCAGGTGCATCGACTGCGGGCCGGTTCGTAAAGAGTGCTTTAGATTTACTTATCCAATACGAGTTTCCAACACTGAAGCAATTTAAGCAGAAGTGCCTGGCTCAAAGGCACATCAGCGATAGCTATTTAAAGACATAAACCCAATGGTCATTGGTCCTTTATTACTAACAAAGCCTCTGGTTAAACTGAGCTTCAGGAAGAGTCACCCACACGAGACTTACAGAAGGAAGTACACAACAACAACAACATATCAATGGGTCATTTGTTCTGTAAAGTCTTTTATGTATTTATTTATTTATGCTCATTTTGGTGGTTTAACAAGGTATGACTGATGGCATGTGACAAATGTTGGATTATTTCTACAGTATAAATAGTTTTATGAAAGAGAACATGGGTGTTTATTGGGAGTGTGTGACATAAGCCTTCAAATGTGTCAATAAGTTGGAAAAGTAAATTGCCACTTGTGACAAAAATACATTCATACATGATACTTCACACACATAATAATGTATTTATATGTATATTGTCCTGGACTCAATTTGTGTCACAGAAACAGTCTTGACTACGTTGGCATGTTTATCTAGCTCTCATGTGACTTTGGTTTAACTCAGATCCATAAACTCAAAGAGAGGGGGTCAGTCATTGTGAAAGAAAACATGAATGTAAAACAAAGTGGATCTGTATTTGGAATGAGATAATCAACTACATTTTTCCGTTGTGACTGACTCAAACTTTCAATGGCAAACCAAAAAGTTCCCAAATAGTGGGTAAAAATGACGTAGGAGGCTCCTGTGCTCTTCACCGAACTACACTAAAGTCTGAATTGGACCTGACCTGACTAGCCCGGAGAATGCTTAAATTGAAATCACGCAAAATGCCGTCCAAGAACATCTAAAGACGCGTGCTTAAGTGTTTATAGCTGTTCTGAAGAAGCCGGTGTCCAACAGTGTCTCCACAAAACTCAAAATGATTGAAGCAGTTGTGAGAGAGAAGTTCAAATGCTACCTGCTTTCTCATCTCAACACACCTGGCAAATCCCTGTACGAAGAGTTGCAGAAACTGTTTGGATTACGATGCTGTCCAGCGAAACATTCAGACATCATTTCAAGTAAACTGCCTCTAGCACAGAACAAGGTTTCTAGATGGAACTGAATTACCAATGCATCTTAATAATTTATGGATTTATTTATTCGTCCAGCTATGGTCCAGTAACTATTGGATGTTTTTAGATGCTGGACAGGTTGAGTTCATTAGGTCCATTGGGTCAAGACAAGCTGACCCAATCACAACTTAACTGATAATCAGACAACGGGTAAATAAACATGTGTTCATCCATCATTTGACATATAGTTCCCCATCAGTACTTCCCTTCATACATTCTCCAACCTGCCTCCTTTAAGTCAGCATCTATCCAGTAATGCTTGGCAGGATGCCACACCTGAAGGGTCCACAAATCCCTCAACCTGACCCCACCCTCCATCATTCCCATCTGCTGTGTTTGCGTTCCTCCTCACCTGTCAACAGCCACAAAGCCACTCAACCCTAAAGTGTGAAGGCCATGACTGCATCCAGGAATCCCCAACTGGAGCCAAAGTCTCCATGTGAAACCCTTACCTTCTTTCCCCTCTTCCCACTGTGACCCTTCCCCCACATGGCCCACAGATCCATCCACTGTCATGCTTTGGCAGAGACCCACCTCCAAAGCCAGCTCCTCTATCTGAAACTGCTTCATGGCACTGCGGTTCCCATCCACATTTTTGTGGTAGTAGATCACCATCACATCGTACTTCTTCATGACGGACTTGTAGTTCTTGGCGGTGAGGTCATGGACGCGGTCTTTGCCATCATACTCGGGGATCTCCAAGCCCTTCTCCCCCCAGGACAGGGTCCCCAAGGATAGGAAGACCCCCAAGAACACCCAGCCCCACTTCATGGCTATCATCACCTGGTGGCTGCAAAACTGCCTCTTCTCAGAGCCTTTGACGTGGGGTAGAAAGGAAAAAAATTCACTTCAGAGGTTTAAAGTTGTTCCTAAGGCAAGTTGGTGTCAAGTAGGGAGAGTTAGGAACAAAGTCTGCTTCCTTTCCCCACCGGCTAGAGAAGAGCAGGTCTGACAGTGACCCCCTCCCTTTAAAAAAGAGGTACACGTGGTCTTGCTGATGCCACTGGAAGAAAGGGGGAGAGTCCCTTTTGGTAGACGCAAATCGGCATGTGAGTAGGCGAGAAACTTATCCCACCCATCCAAGAGCCGCGCACAGGCCACAGGGGGCTGCCAAAAAAGTAGGACGTACAGTGAGAGGGGTGGGGTTGGGTGGGCTCCAGCGCAATGGTCAGAAAAATAGCAAATGGATATGAGAGGAGCCATTCTCGGGTCATACGGCCACCTGTTTGAAGCCGTGGCTATGAAAAGGGACAGCGGTTGTGTTGGGTGTTTGGAGCTCTACAGATACCAGCTCAGTGTCTTGGAGAACTGACAGTAAGGATGGATATACGATGAGAGCTTGAGGAAAGGAGAGCTCCAAGATGCCATTCCCATATTAAGTTTTGCACAGGAGCCGGACTCTCGCTAAAAATAAAGGCCACTGCGGGACAACGCTGTGGACAAGATGGTGTCAGTGCAGAGGGTCAGAGGGTGGATCTGCTCTGTGGGCACAGATGGATGATGCATTAGAGAAATGGAGACAGAGTCATGCACACAGTTGTTTATGCATCTTGTTTAACTTTTTAAACTTTAATTGCTAATCTTAAATGTCATGTGTATTTTGTGCAAAACCATAATTATCTAATGAGATGTTGTTTGAGTTATGGGTCTGAATAATGGAGTATTGTACGGTACTATCAAAAATATTAGAAGATATTTACGATATTTCTACTTTATTGTGTTCTTATTACACTTCTCATTAGACTAAAGATTTGCTGCAGCTGTAGGTGTAAATAAAACTTCTTTAACAATTAAATTGTTCAACTTGAAGGTTAGCGGTAGAGTTCTCTGTAAACCAGCAAAAGCACAAGAACCCAACTGTGAAGACGTAGCGCTGGTTTAATTCTTACAATTAAACACATTACTCAAATGACTTAGTTGTCATGGAGATGGTTCACTTGTCATCACCCCTCAAAAAAATGGTTAAAAAAAAAGCTGTGATTGCCAGAATTTTACTATTTTAATAAATACAGTGGAAACTTTTCTAATATTATGGTAAAAGGATATTAGTACTGTTGATTTTACAATTAAGTCAGTGTTTTATTCCATATTTTAAAGATTTTATGGTGAAAAACCACGACAGTAAAAGTCTGTAAAATACATTAGTGTTTAACTGTACAATTAACAGCTTTTAATATCAAATATTACTTCGTTCTCTATAAATTTGCCACATAAATAAAGGTTTTGAAAAATTATACACTACATACACTACATTCTTTTTTTACTGTCATGATTTGGCGTTTTTTTTTTAAATCAGACATTTTACATTTCAGTTACAGTGTAAAATTAAGGCAGCAGGTTTGTTGGGGGGAAAGAATCTCAAACAAAAAATTGTTTTACACTTTTTACAATTCCAGAAGAATGAGGAAAGAATTTCATGAATGTTCATTCATACATTTGAAGGAATGTTTCCTGTAAGGAAGGTGTAGTAAAAACACAGGAAACATCCTCTGCTGTTGAAATGACTTTTGAAATTACTTCTGTCATCAATACACAGGGCTGAGGCATAAATATTGCTTTAACCAAAAGGTAAAACTTGATAAGGTGTTTGACGGACGCTGACACGCCGGCGTCGTGGACGATATGTCATGTTTCTGCACGCTCGTCAGGCATGTGGAGTATATTTTAGGAGAAATGATCCAAGTGGAGTCGAGAAATGAAAACATGGAACGAGAGAGAAAGAGAGGCAGTTTGAGAGCGTGTCTGCGATTAGTTTACAATGAGAAAGAGGAGAGGGTGGCTATTAATAACGGTGTGTAATATGATCGGCCTCTTCGTCCTGCTAGCATGGCGGGTCAGACAGTGTGTGTGTGTTAGATGCCAGTGAGGGTGTGTGAGGGTGTGGACACTGGTGGAGGGTCTTTACTACACTGACACTGTACAGAGCATCATGACAGTGTGAACTATCAGATGTGAAAATGACGAATTGTGCGTCAACGTGTCTTAAAAGCTAGAACCAGCTGACACACAGTGTGAACAGATGATAAATATGACAGTGTGCAATAATTCCCACACACTCATGTGACAAACCACAAACTATTTTGGTGATTTTTGCCGAAACTGGAGCATATTTTACGGAGAAAAGTTTCCTGACTGCTGCCAACTGTAGCTGCCGTTAGCTCAGTCTGTTAGCCGGGCTGCCCTGGACTGTGAGCACTGGTGGAGTGTTAGTGTTTATTGCACAGGCGATTTGGACCACCGAGGAAGAAGAAGAGGAGGAGGCCAGAACAGGAGCTGAGCAAGCAGGCAATGTAACCGGGCTCAGCAGCCTCTGCGGACATAATGGCAGAGGAGAAGAGGACGAAGCAGACGTCGATGGAGAAATCAGAGCTGGGCTTCTTGCTGGCTGTTATCAACTTGCTAATTCATGATCTGAGCAATATAATTACTACAAGACAGGTATAACTGTGCTGTTGTGGAATTTTCTATCCTGAGGTTACACGAGGTCACGTGTGGCCTTGAGGTCCTCAGCAGTATTAGTTGTTTGTCTTAGACTAGGTGCCAGTCTATCTCAACACTGTGGTGACCAGGGTCACAAAGACCTGTTGCTGCCTTCTTAGACATAATGGATAGCTTGTTGTTGACGTCCCAATCTGTGTCTCCAGACTAGAACATGCTGACAGTAACACCTCCATGGGTAAAGACATTCTCTGTGACTCATTCTGGGCGTGTTGTATTTGTGCTGTTATCTTGGGGTTTAAGGTCGATCCACCAGGATGAGTTGGGCAGAATGTGAGACCGACTCAGGCACTTCTGATCAACTTTGACAGTGTCTCTAATTCTCCTTGATCAAGCGTCAATAAATAATCAGAGGCTGCCGAACACTTTCTTCACTCCTGACCTCAACATTGACCTTTGACTCCAGCAACTTCCCCACAACATGTGCGACATTTACGACAGTAGTATTGCACTGTGAAACTGGGGGTGCTAAACTGCAAAGATATCAGTTTTTTTCTGAAAACAGGGAAATGAAAAAGAAAACAGCTGACTGTTAAGGTTTATCAAAACATATGTACTAACAACCATAGAGATCTCTGCTTGTTTCGTTAGCGCTGCCTGTATGCCACATAAAAATAATAATAACCACTTCCCATTTTTCACCTATCAGAAAGTGCAAGAAACGTCTGAGTTCAGGTTTCACTCGACTCTGTCTCTTGATGTTTTGATGGAGCCGTTGCAGGTTCTCTGGAGTACACACTGACACAGAGTTACAAGCACGGTACACACACCTATCACCATGGAGAACAGACTTTCACTGACATTTACCTTACATAGCAACAGCTCATGCTGCCTCCTTTTATTTAATTACCCACTGTACAGGCGGTTTGTGTCTAAGTGTGGATGCATGTAGGTGACCGGGTGACCTGTTGCACCTCTGAGGTAAACAGCACCCTCCTCTGGCAGTTGCTCTAATAAACCTCATTACCTCAGAGTCCATCATCTTCTCCCGTCTCTCTCGTCCTTTCCTCGACCTCTTTTCAAGCAAAGTGAGTAATAACAAGCATCTGTACGGTTTGTGCTGAGTCATTAAACTGTGTGTGTGTGTGTGTGTGTGTGTGTGTGTGTGTGTGTGTGTGTGTGTGTGTGTGTGTATATGTGTGTGTGCACGCTGTTGCTATGTCGACTGAAAGGTTGTCTCAGACACACTACTGCAAATATTTCTCATGTTGCCGATTCGATGTTATGAAATTAAAGTGAATAAATTTGATCCATTAGTCCAAATTAATGCAAATTCGTTTTTTGTATTGTAAAATATATATCTATTTAAAAATCTTTCAGCGCCCTCAATTCATCAGCTCAGAGGTTCATGATGATATAACAGTCTTTGTTGCTTCGTCCCTTTATGATAATGAAGAATCGGTTCCAGACGGAGACAAGGGACTCCGCAGGGCGATGAAAGGCCTCCGTGTTGTACGTCACCTCCTCCGCCAGGCAGTGAAGGTGAGAATGTAACACATCTGAGTACGGGGCACTAATGAGATCCAAAGGCTCTGCGGCAGAGAAAAGGGGTCTGCGAGATGAAGAGGTGGGAGGGTGTGCAAGGTGTGATGGGAAAGAGAATATTAGGTGAGAGAGCGAGGGACGAAGACGAGAGGGAAGGAAGAGGAAATGAAGGAAGGACGGCACGAGGTGAAGATGAGGAGAGAAATTGAATAAGGGAGTAGGAAGATGTGTCTGTGTGATTAATACGTAGATAGTTAATCAGTGAAAGGTAATCGAGCTCGGCTCTAACTCTGAAATTCCACCCTGTGCAGGTCTGTGATGCCACAATGCTCTTTTGGTCCCCAACATGGTTTCAAAGCAGGTTTTGCTCTCCAGATTTTATTAACGTGCACAAATTTTGTGTTTTTCCTTGGCTTTTGAGCTTTAACCATGGGTGTCTGGATTCTGTCTGACTCTGTCTCTGTTTGTTTTGCACATATGCCAAAAACATGTCAAGCGAGTTGCTGCCTCAAGTGAAGGAGTTCAAGTATCTCGGGGTCTTGTTCATGAGTGATGGGAAAATGGAGCGTGAGATGGGCCGGTGGGTTGGTGTGGACGTTGTACTGGACCGCTGTGGGGAAGAGGGAGCCCAGCCGGGAGGTGAAGCTCTTGATTTTCCAGTCCGTCTACATTCCAAGCCTCACCTATGGTCATGAGCTTTGGGTAGTGATCAGACGAAAGAGATACGAGCAGCCGAAATGAGCTTGGAGTAGACCTGCTGCTTCTTCACATCTTCACCCCTGCTTAGCGCTTTTCTTTAGAGATGTTCCAGGCACGTCCAACTGGGTGGAGATCCCAGGGCAGACCCAGAATTTAGTGGAGGGACTATATAGTCCATCTAGCCTGGGAACGCCTCGGGAGGTCCAGTAGGAGCTGGAATGTGTCTGGTGCTGCCACCAAGACCCAACCCTGAATAAGTGGAAGAGGATGGATGGATGGTTGGTTGGATAGTTTGATGGTTTGATGGATGGTTGGATGGATGGATGGATGGATGGATGGTTGGATACCTGGATGGTTTGATGGTTGGATGGATTGTTGGATAGATGGATGGATGGTTGGATGCCTGGATGGTTTGATGGATGGATGGATGGATGGTTGGTTGGATAGTTTGATGGATGGATGGATGGATGGTTGGATGCTTGGATGGTTTGATGGATAGTTGGATGGTTTGAAGGATGGATGGTTTGATGGATGGTTTGATGGATGGTTGGATGGATGGTTGGATGGATGGATGGTTTGATGGTTTGATGGTTTGATGGATGGTTGGATGGTTTGATGGATGGATGGATGGTTTGATGGTTTGATGGATGGTTGGATGGTTTGAAGGATGGATGGATGGATGGATGGATGGATGGATATGTCAAAAATAGTCTTCTGGTGGAATTATAATTAATGTCTGGTTTGATCAGGTCGACTCTGGAGTCCTCCCAAGTCTGATGTGATGTTTCATGTCAATTTAAAAGAGTATAATGGATTTCAGCTTTAAGCCACTTGTGCGTTGGCTTTAACATTCAGCCATGGCAGTTGCTGCTTGGCGTCCATGCTTCGTGCTGGCAATCAGAGCTTGGCAGTGGATGTACAAATATGACACCAACCTGTTGGAATCATGTGTTTTTCTCCTCTGAATCACATCGACATACTGCAGCTGACCACGTCTGAGATTCAACAAGATTTCTTCGATTAGTAGTTTATCAAATATGACTAATCTGCCGAATCAGACTCAAGTCACAACCCCACGCACATGTTGCCACCTCCCACCAGAACCGGTCTGGCCCCGGTGCCTTGTTCCCTTTCTGTTGCACACCCACGGTCCATATGCTGGCATAAATGTTACTAAGCGTCTCCACATGCTACCAACACACTCTCCTGCTCTGACACACACACACTAACATGACTGAAAGTTGGTAATAATAATGTTCAACATGAAAATTCACATACACGGATAAATGTGAAAGCATCAGGGATGGTGGGTTGGCGCTCTCACAGCACTGGTGTCCAAGCAACCGGAGATGGCAGAAAAGAGTGCGCTCCGTCACACGGATGGAAACGCATGCACACAAAACAGAAAGGATAGATATACGCACTTGACACGGTGCAATTTTATATTATTAGCAGTTAAGGCCTTGACATTTCCAGAAGAATGGAGGAAAGGGCATGTGCAGCGTCTGTGAGCGAGCTCGATTCTTTACAGTTCAGAAATCCCGAACTTTCAGGTGAGACGCTTTGAGCGGCTGTCGGTTCAGCTGTCTCTCAGGATCGCGCTCAGCTGTGAATAAACTGTTTGATTTTATGAAAGATACAATACCCGAGCGTCGTTTTGAATAAGAGACTCGAGGCTTGAATTTGACTCGTGCAGGAGATGCAGGGTAAGAAGTAACTTCACGAATTAATCTGAGCTTTATTGCAAGTTTGTTTTGCTCTCACAGTTAGTTAGCTGGTGAACATAGTGGAGCATTAAGCAGCTACAGAGCCAGATATGTAACTAGTAGAGGCCACAAATAGAGTGGTCCCTCGTTTATCGCGGAGGATACTCATGAAAATAACCCGCAAAAAAACAAAATCCGCGACGTAAATTTTACAATTATTCTACATAGGGATGTAACGATTTTTGTATGAACTTAAGTTCCCAACTTCACTGTAAGATTCATTTTAAGCTCTAGTTGATAAAATTAATTCAGTCTTTTTTGCCCAGGAAAAAATGTGGCTAGTGGAAATTCTGACTTTTTATACGAAAACAAACTGTTTTTTTTTCCTACAAATAAAAAGATAATTTTATTTGGTCATGATTTGTCTGTAGCTCATTTTGATTTTAAAAAATCGTATCGTGAACAAAAAATCCTGACACGAAACGAGTCGTGAGTTGAGTGTGTCGTTACATCCCTAATTATACATGTTTTAAGGCCGTAAGACCCCTAACCACACCTTTTTACACGCATTTTGTACAGTACTCCCTTAGCCAATCAGGACGCAGAACACAATGCACGTTCATACTGTACAGCACGCTGTAAAAAAAAGCAAAATTACACTAAAAAAAACAGCGAGTCCGCAAAAAGTAAACCGCGTTATAGCGAGGGACGACTGTAAAGTAACTAGAAGACTAGAACGGCGCTTTATAAGTACAGTCCATTTGACAATGAAGATGATTTTGACCTACTTATGAAAGACCTGGGATAGGTTTTCTGAAATTGTTGATTTAATATAAAAATGATCCATTAAAGCCAAGAGGGGCATTGTTGGAGTGCAAGATGTGTCATGCTGAAAGGTTTATTGAAGCTCGGCCAAGGAGAATGGAGGATTTATCAGTACGCTCGTCACGACACGATGACGCCTCAGCTCTGGCTCCTCTGTGTGCCCCTCAAGACAATAATACAACTATGTTTCTAAATGGCCATTAATCCGCAGAAAAAGAAACGCCTTCAGTGGTCCAACATTGTTATCTGACTCTGTAGAGGCTTTTACGTTATGTACCGGTATCGGTTGTGTCGAGGGAGTGACCCAGCTCCATCCTCTGACTTCAGTTACCAAACTTCATTGCTGAGTTATGGAACAGCATGACATTGTGTTGCCTTTTTATTTTTTGTTGACGCTGTGGTTTCGGCACAGCGCTGTGCTGCCAACATTTCCAACTGCTTCAGGCTGTGCACTTGGTTTCCTACCACATTATTTCTCTCACACAGAATACACTGGAGAGAATCCCCTCAGTCACACATCACCCACACTGGCCCACAGGGGACGGCATTTGCATCCACCGTGAATATTTCCTAAGTCGGTGGATAAAAATGTGAAAATGCAGAGACAGCTCACACCTAAAGCAGGGACACTTTGAGGCTGTTGCTGCTTATTTTTCCGAACATCTGTGGAGTGCAGCGGAAGTTCATTTCTGTCTCCGCGGTTCAAGGCTAACGCCGGCGCCGCGAGACCATTTAGTCTCTGTCAAGAGATGTCAATATGAGGAGACTCTTTGACAGTTGGCGGATGACTGGAGGATGAGATGTTGCTTAGTAACTGAAAACCTGACAGACTGACTGATCGAGCTTCAGACTGAACAGTTGGCTTGTGTTGGATGAGTATATGTGCTGTAGTAAGTCTGCATGTGTGTGCGACTGTGTGAGCTCTGTAAATCCATGAACCGAGGATGTGGAAAGAGTCAGTGAGGAAAAATGTAAAAGACTGAGGCAGCATCACCCAACCATGGTTTAACCTGTTTACAATCAAGAGACTGAAGCAGATAGTCTTTTAATTGATGACTTGTCATTGTGTCTGGTCCGTAACTTGGACTTTCAGATCTGGAAACCCTAAATCGTGACCTGGAGCAGCATGAACCAACACAACCCGTTGCTTCTTTTTTAAAAATAGGATGATTTCCACCTAAACAAACACACCAATTAGTGACCAGTTAAAGCTGTTTCCACCAGATTATACCCGTTGCATGCTGGGATGAGTTCCAGCCTGAGAAAGAGCACCAAGCTGTTGCAACAGAGAAGCTGATAGTCCAACTGAAGTCCTCCCGATAAAACGTCATTGTTCCTTGTTGGAAAAAATGTTTATGATGTGACAAGGCTGGGGTTAAGGTTTGGCCAGGTTCAGGGAAACACTGTGGGTTATTATAAGCATTTTGCTTATGTTGGTTATGGGGCCTTCATCATCTTGGTTACAGTAATAAGTATGGCTAAGGCTTAGGAATGAGCATGGTCATACAGAAGAAATGTTTTGCTGAGCCGTCCATCCACCCAACCAACCCCCTCCTTACTACTTTGTTTCTTTATAATAACATCACCCGCCTTCCTCCTATAATCCATAGAACAGGGGTCGGCAATTAGAGGCCCGGGGGCCCAAACTGGCCCGCCAACAATTATATCTGGCCCGCTAGATGACGTTGATTTATTTAAAAAAAAAAAAAATGTTTTAAATAAATCTTTTTAACCTCATGTTTCATTAAATGAAAAAAACTAAATTAAACAAGTTCGGCTCAAATATCAAATATGAATGTGAATGCACATCAGCGGCAGATCTGTGCTGCTGTATACATTAGTTACAGCAAGTTGCCTAGGGCAGGTTGCTAGGGTGGGTTGCCTGTTTCATGAAGCAAATTAATCTTTTAAATTAAATTATATAGACAGTATAGAACACGACCGTCGTATCCAGCGCCAGTCCTTGTTTTGAACCCCCCCCCCGAGACGAAGATTTTCTCGTGCGCCCTCACGGTCGCCCGTGCGCCCCTTGATGCGCCACCCTCTGCCTCGTCAACCCCCCGAAAATTTGTGTGTGTTTTTTTTTTTTTCATTTTCGGGCGCTTGTGCGCCCCCCAGGGACACGGCGCCCTGCGTGGCCGCCCACATTGCCCATAGCTAAGACCGGCCCTGGTCGTATCCATGACGTCTGTTGTGAAGCTCAGAGTAGCCTTTTGCTGCCTGCCAGCTCAAATAAGCCACCCTTCTGTAGCCAGCCTCAAGTGGCCATTGGAGGAACTGCAGTTTTTGACATTGACACATTGGCTTCATTTTATTTTTGCTTGCTCTAAGTCATGATTCCCATCTTTGTTTATGAACATAATGTCATTTTGGGTTGATGCTGTCTTTCTTCTTGGGATCACAGCCTGGTTTTTTGTGCCAATTAATTTAATTAAATTTTCACTTGACCTCTTTCTTCTGTGTTTGTGCGTCACCATCCTCAAGTCCCAGACCTGGGTTCAGGAAATGGGCATGTTTGAGAAAGAACTTTTTTTTTTTAACACACTTTCCAACTTGTTTTGAATTTCACTCCTGGATCATTCTGTGATGTGTTTGTTCTCTAGCGAAGCCCGCCTTTGCTTAGTGTTCTGGATTTACAATAATCTTTCTTATTATCTCTGAAATTAACACTGAGATTCTTCTTCCTCCATAAATCCCCCTCCAACCATGCACAGCCTGCTGAGCCAACCCGCACTGAAACAGTCATGTGCTTCGTGTTGGAGAAAAAAAAAATACACCCACTTCGATCAAGCCTTTTCAGAACTCGGTTTATTAAATGCATCATTTTTTCCAACTGCAACCCTTTTTCCACCCACAGCTGCACAATGTGTTGTGATTAATGAGCTGTAATCAATAATCTCTGTAGGTTTCTGAGCAACACCTAATGTGACAACCCTTTTAGGCCATAATAGCAAATTGTAATTGTGCCCTGGCTAAGAGGCCTTGTGGGGACGGTATAATTAAGAAACTGCTGGTAATGGAGAGCAGTTATCATATGGAGGTCGAACCCTGACCTGACCTGATGCAGCTGGAAAAAGTAAAAGTGTTGGGACAAGTGATGTGAATCTGCACAGCGGGAGAATTGATCAAGTCTATATTTGATTCAATCTGTCTGTCTTTGGTTCCTTATGACGTTTCTGACGTATCTAACAGCTGGAGTGCAAACACAAAGACGAAATGATTGGACAACGAAAGATGCGTCATATTGATGTAATGTGTGATGAGCCCATTCAACATGTACAAGATACCAAAAAAAAAAACCTTTTCTTTAATCAGTCATTACTCATCACAGCACCATACAACGTCACCGGGATGCAATTAACAAACCACGCCGAGGAGTCACGACCGTCTGACACATTTAGACGTGTATTTCAGGAGAGGGGGCTGAAAACAAAACCCTGAATGACTCAAGTCACCCTGAGGAGATTTGGATCTTGACTGAAAACTCATCATCTCATCAGGTTCAATCAGAAAGCGGGGCTGCAGATGTCAGAGACCGACAAGTTATACTTTCACATCTCTCTGATGCTCCCATTTATATTGTAATTTTAAATCTGTGTCATCTGCTGTATCACCTTTGAACACTACTCAAAAAACAGTTTATTTTGTTTTTAAGGTGTATGTTTACCGGCATGTTTTTGGTATCAGTCCTGCATTAAAACTGCATTAAAATATTTCCGTCTTCTTTTTTTGGCCACTTGAGGGCAGCACTAAAAACACCACTGACATATTATCGCCCTCTAAAGATAATATGGCAAACTAGTTAGAAAACAAGACATTCATCAGATGTAGAGCACTGATTTGGAGTCATGCTTCTGGCCACCTGATGAATGCAAGTCTCTTTTTTTTTTTTACCTTGGTCTGGTCGGCAACGTTTTCGGAGCTTTTCAACAGTTTCTCCTTCACATGGGGAACAGAGGGTGAGGCAACAAGGTTGCAATAACTGATCTAAATTGTCTCAATAGACCTGTTGGAATGCAATTCAAGATATAAATCCAATCTATTAATACTGGCGATTGTTTCCATTGATAAAGATGATGTCTTTCCCACCAAATGTCTTGCTAAAATCCAGGAACGAGGCCACATCGCTACATTTTGACCCCAAGAAGAATGACAGCCTCAGCTGTTGCAACAAACACCCCAAAAATCTGTTTACAACGCCCTCTAGTGGATGTATTGATAGTTACGGGAACAATGGAGAAAATAACAAAGTCTGCAAAATGGGGGAAGTCAACAAACACAGATCAACGCTTAGTCCAATTTTTACACCATCAATAATCACACATGAACGATGATTGCAAACTTTTAGAAAACTATGAACACAAAATCCTTTAAAGACTCATTTTGCATGAAGGACAAAGAGTTCACACCTGTTGACTGGTGCACTGTACTCGCAACAGTTTCAATCACTATCATTTTTGCGTTGGTCGTAGCAGTAATAGTGGTGCTTTTAGCTGTAATAATTAATCGCAGCAGCAAGCACGACAGAAGGCATTAAACGGTGTCATGGTTTAACAAGGGAGGGCAGGGTTGTCTCTCTGTTATCAACCGGCTGCTGTCTGTGGTTTGTCATTACCGCTCTGAGCTGACTGTCTCTGTGTTTATAATGGGCTCTGATGCCGGGAGCTGCTGGCCTGCACTTAGTGCTGTCGGTGATTAGAGCTTGGCCTTTAATTTCTGCTGCGGAGTCAGTGTCATCGTGTTGAAGGGCGAGGACAGTATGGAGAGGGAGGTGGTTGGTGGTGGGGGTAACAGGAAAGATGCCAAACCAAAAATGAGATGAAAATACGTGTGAGCACCTTCCAAGTTTGAGTGTGCAAAGTGGAGAAATCTCCATAAAGAGGATTAAAAAAAGAACAGATAGGCAGTGAGTGATGACTGCAGGCAGGAGAGATGGCAGAATGATGAACACCTGCCGGAAGACCAGGACGAAGCGAACCGAGGGAAATATGAAGCTCACGGTGTCGCATGTTTTAACTCAATAATTCACATCATCTTAACTTCTCTACCGTACAATAACAGCTTGATTTATTATCATTTCAATGCCATACTGGCATGTGATTGGGTGAATGGTTGTTTTTGCACTATGGGCACTTTACGGTACCACCAACTATTTCACAGATTTTGGTGAGACTGGATCATATTTAATGGAAGAAAAACTCTGTGATTTACAGAGTTTCTTGATGGACAGTGAAGTAAATGCATGATGGAGGTGATGGAGAACATCTTCGTGAGCAAGAAACATAAGACAGGCAGCAGCTTCAATGTACATAACTGATAGCAGAAGCGAAGAGGCCTCAGAGGACAACAGAGGAAGAAGAGAAAGGTATATGTGGGACGTCAGCGAGAGCTTGGTGAAATGAAATTCTAAAAGACAGACGCCAAGCCGGGCCGGGCTTCTTGCTGTACTTGTAATATCAGCCGGCGATTGCTTGATGTTTGCCTATTAGCAAAGTTGTCGGACCCGCTATAGGTTTTCATCATAAATAATGTAATCGCAACAAATACGCTTGTGCAACTGTCTATATTTACAACAGCGTTGTTGCACTTACTGAGACTGGGGATGCCAAATTGCAAAACAATACCAAATCTTACATATTGTTGCTTTAAAGGGGGGAGTGTCCGAAGCCTGGACAGAGCGAGATAATCTGTCTCGGGGGATGTCACTTCATCGGTTGGGGCTAAAAGTTTATGTAAGACTGTGGGCAGAGTTAAAAATATTTCATCTGAGGTTACATAATCTGATATTAGCACATAAACCATCGATGTAATGCTTTGAAAAGTCTCTCTTCACGTCACATGACATTTGTTTGTTTCGTATGTCATGCATGGAAGCCAGTCGTCCGATCATGTGGTGAAATACATGACGAATGTTTGGGACGTGGACGGCACGACCCTGCTTTGCATCATCACTGACTGCCTGGAGCAGCTCACAAGCGTCCGCTGTCCGACTGAGCCACATCAGGAATAGGAAAATATGACTTAGTGCATCTTTCCACACTGACTAATGAACACGGGATGCAAACAGAGGAAGAGAAAGTAAGAGCAGCAGAAGAAGAGATGTGAATGAAAGGGGCGCAGTGACTCTGCATTTTCATTGTTTCTCTTTCCACTGACTCATCCCTTTCAATAAGCACATTCACACACAGCCACACAACAGTGCCTGTCTCTCTCTCTGTTTATCTTCTTTCTGACGTTCCTCCATCCTTCCACTTTTCTCTCTCCATCCCTTTGTCTTTGCTTTCCACCTTCCTGTCCCTTCTTTCCTTCCCTCCCTTCCTCCCTCCTTTCTCTGCAGCTGAATCCTCGGAGTTGTTTTGTTTTGGCAGAACTTCCTCTCTGTGGCTCTTTCTTCTTCTTCTTCTGTCCTGCCTTTAATGAACGAGCCGGTCTTGTGACATGAAACAAGAACTTCACTATTTCAGTTTGCTCTGGGGAAAAAACACACAGATACACAAGCAGCTTTAACACACACACACACACATACACACACTCTACATAAACACACAGATTCAAACAACATGTTTCGTACGCGCTGCATTAAAACGTGGTATGAGCCAAACTGGGTGAGAGCGAGCGAGCTTGTCTTTGTATTGAATCTGGATCCTGTTTGTCAGTCAGGGAGGCCACTTCCACATCCCCAGGATGCACACACACACACACACACACACACACACACACACACGTTCTCCACACATTTTATGTGCGAGAACACATCCATGTAACTGGTCCAACATCCAAGTAAATATTGCATATTGCCTGAGATTTTAATTACCCATAAGTCAGAGCGAAAACCCACATTGAGGAGTTATCATGGCTCACATCTGTGCAACAGCAGCAGAAAATGTTTTTAAATATCTTTCTGATCAGGCTTTTACTTGAACTATATTTATTTATTTGACTATTTATACATACATGGATAAATAGTATTAATAATGTAACAGATTATATATATTATATGTTTATCTACTTTTGTTTTGTTTATATATAATAATTTTTTGTCATTTTATTTGTTTAATTTTTTTATTTTGTTACTATAGACCATGTAACCATGTTGTATGTAGTTGCTATGCAATCAACACGTGCTATACAAATACAGTCTGATTGGTTGGTTTGTTGGTTGGTTTGTTGGTTGGTTAGTTTATTGGTTGGTTTATTGATTGGTTGGTTTATTGGTTGGTTGGTTTATTGGTTGGTTAGTTTATTGGTTGGTTTATTGGTTGGTTGGTTGGTTGGTTGGTTGGTTGGTTGGTTTATTGGTTGGTTGGTTTATTGGTTGGTTGGTTGGTTGGTTGGTTTATTGGTTGGTTAGTTTATTGGTTGGTTTATTGGTTAATTGGTTGGTTGGTTTATTGGTTGGTTGGTTGGTTTGTTGGTCGGTTTGTTGGTTGGTTTGTTGGTTGGTTGGTTGGTTGGTTGGTTGGTTGTTTGGTTGGATGGTTTGTTGGTTGGTTTATTGGTTGGTTGGTTGGTTGGATGGTTTGTTGGTTGGTTGGTTGGTTGGTTGATCAACTGTCTGACTTGTTAGTTGGTGTCAGATGATTGTTGAGGGTCTTTTCATGTGATTTGTTGATAAAAATCAAAATATAGAAAATCAGTGGCCTTGTCCTTTAATTTGTCTAATAATATCATCGTACCAACAACATAAAATACTGTAGATATGTTTGATATCTCTGGAAACTTTTGGGATCTTTAAAAAACATTCTTTGAACTGTTCGTACTGAGTACTCCACCATCACCGAGAGAGCAGCGAGACGTTTTTATTCGGCCCTTTGTAAACCGAGCACGTTGTGAAATTCTTATAGAGCCGTTAATGGATTAGTGCTCCATACTGTGGCACTGTTTTCTTCAATGCTCTGGCACTGTCAGGTGTCGTTTCCCCACTTCACTCCTCCTCTATAGTTCAAAGTCAACGTGAAAGCAACTCTCCAGCCGACTGTTGCAAAGCCGAAAGAAAATATCACAGAGAAAATATTTTATATTCAAAACTGAGAATAGACCGAATAGATACTTTATCGATCCCTCGGTTGGAAAATTCTGTTAGCTGTGTTTGTTCCTTTTCCTCAGTGACAAGACAAAGTCAGTGAGCTCTTGTCTCTCTGTAATGTTGAGAGCATTTCCATAAACCCCAGCATGCTAATCAACATATGGCCCCCAGGCAACCAAAGATCATCAACTGACTCATACATCACCCACTGAGAGCTATTTGAATATCTGACATGTGAAGTATGAAAAATAGCTTGTTGTTTTCCACTTCATTTTCCTTTCGGTAGACGCTGAAACACTCTTGCTCCTGCCAAATGTTGTTGTGTTTGCGTTTCTTTGTATTAATTATAAAAGTATATATCAGAAAAATCATAGTTCAGATTGTTATACACAGGTAAGTATTGTGACGCTCGTGCATCTGTGTCACTGTGACTCCAAAGAACATTTTACTGTTGCTCCGATGCTAATGACTGCGCTTATTTGCATACATTAACGACAATATGCCCATTGTTTCAGTGAAACCAGCCGGTGAGAGGACTCCATTTCATTGAGCTGGTCACAGGTGGAGGACTGTGTGAAGACCTTGTTTCAACATGATGAATGATGATTGTATTCATTATGTTCAGCAACATGCATTCTTTTTAATTGGATACCTTTGCTAAATGCATCTTTTTTAAGTGCCCATACAGACGTGATGTTTTCACCCTCAGCCAAACATAAAGATTTAAGTGACTTTCTTTTTATGCAATTGTTTCAGACAGGGAGATCTTATATAAAGAATAAAGAACACAAACCGAGTCAGTAGTCTTAATAGAACAAACATCAACCAAGTTACCAGCAGCAGCTGATATCAGCGACTAGTCCAGCAGCGGCTGATATCAGCGACTAGTCCAGCAGCGGCTGATATCAGAGACTAGTCCAGCAGCGGCTGATATCAGCGACTAGTCCAGCAGCGGCTGATATCAGTGACTAGTCAAGCAGCGGCTGATATCAGGGACTAGTCCGGCAGCGGCTGATATCAGTGACTAGTCCGGCAGCGGCTGATATCAGCGACTAGTCCGGCAGCGGCTGATATCAGCGACTAGTCCGGCAGCGACTGATATCAGCGACTAGTCCGGCAGCGGCTGATATCAGCGACTAGTCCGGCAGCGGCTGATATCAGCGACTAGTCCGGCAGCGGCTGATATCAGCGACTAGTCCGGCAGCGGCTGATATCAGCGACTAGTCCGGCAGCGGCTGATATCAGCGACTAGTCCGGCAGCAGTCAGTCCAGCTCGGCGTCTGTCTTTCAGCCTTTTATTTCACCAAGCTCTCACCAACCACTAAAAGTCAGTCCCACATTTACTCTGCGGCTTCTTGCTCGTTCACTCTCTCCTTCTCTCTTCCTATATCTTCAATAATCTGTCTTTATGTCCACAGAGGCTGCTGAGCTTCCTGCCCAGCTCCTGTTCTAGCACGACAGTGAACTAGTTTGCTGCTGTTTGGCGTTTAATTCAGGCAAAAAATAATAATCAAAGAGCTGGATACTTTCTAAAGAGTGCATTTATGGACTTTATCTTCGCCTCTGGGTCAGAGACCTTACAACAAAAGTTTAATTCATGTTCAAAGTGTTGGCCTCATCATGAGTTATAGTGCAACTACAAAGTCAGAAGTCTTGTTGATGAAAAGACACACGGTCATGAGACCGACAACACATTTTAGGAAGTTTCCAGAACCACGAAACAGTTTTGAGTCATTTCGAAAACTATGAGTCATTCTGTGCTTTTAAAATAATAATATATATTCAGTACTGTCTAACCTTACTGACAGTTTATACAATCTACTTACAAACGGAGGGAAAAGAACCACATTCACACACATCTGTGGCATGTGAAACCATTAAAGGTCATTAGCCCCCTATAGCTACAAGCAGGATCATTTCTTTCAATGGCTTCATGTGTGGTCGTGGCCACTTTGGTTCCCAACACCTGCGAACCTACAAGGCTTAAGTTTACAAGAGCAGCTGTGCACCAACATAAGAAGAAGTCGGCCTGTCAAGGACAGTTCTGTACTTCAAAATCAAGCAAAAAAATCAGTTTTTACCTGTTGGAAACACTTCTGGACATTTTGAAAAGGCATTCTGGGAAATGTAGGACAATTCTATATGACATATCAGCCCAGGATGCCCAATTACATGAACACTGAATGATTCCACACTTTTTCAGCTATGTCCATTACCAACGTTGAGTTCAACCCATTGAATGTGATAGAACTTATAGCTCAGTAAAGGTGTGATATGTTCACTGGGGAAGCCATGGGACGAAATCTCAACTTTATTCCAGATATAGAAAGTACAGCTGTGCAGATGAGAAACCAACTTCAAGTTAAGTGTTTGTGTCCAAATAAATTGGCTACTGACCAATCAGTGTCCTATGACCAACCGCTATGGCATGAGTTACGGGTGTGGTTTGTGCGAAACGTGACAAACGATGGTGGCCACTAAAGAGGTTAGCAGAGAACTGGAGGCTGTTTCTTGGGTCTGTAACCGAAATGTTTTTGCTCTTCTCCTGACCGGCTTGGGCAAGAGTTCGACTACATTATCCATTGATCTGATTGGCAATGACAGATGGCGACAGAAAGATGGTTCCATCCAATCACCGGGCTTGTATTTTTTGGGAAGTGTTTTCCAAAAAGTTTCCAAGGACGAATTCCAAGATAGTTCTATGTGACAAACGGGTTTGTTTTCTACTGTACCTCTTAGAAATCTGAGAGCTGATGGATGTTTTAACTTTGACAACACCCAGCAGTTCAGCTCCTGTTGGCTCACTGTCACTTTTAAAAAGAATGGAGTTGGGTTGGGAGGGTGGAGGTGGTGGTGGTGGTGGTGTTTTGGATCGTGTTGTGATGGAGAGAAAGAAACAGGAGGAGGGATTTGCTGACCGGATAGCATGGTGACATCAGCTTTGAAAAATGTGTGTGTGTGTCTGAGTGTGTGTCAGTGTCTGAGAAAAAAGTGGAATCAGAAGGGTGGAGGACGGAAAGAGGTCTCACTCTGTCCCTTTTCCTGAAAACCAAATCTCAGGCAAGGTGTGCAGGGAGCAAGAAAAAAATCTGCTCTTTTGTTGTTACCTTGGATAAAATGTTTTGTGTGTTTTGTAGCACGTTTTGTTCGACACGTGCATTTTTGTGACACATGGGTACAAGCTGCACATGCATGTCGGTACACCCTTATCCCTGAGTATTTAGATATAAAGCTGATCAAAGAGATGCACTATTGGCTGCAAGAATACTTTTTTGCATGACTCACAACTATGATTCATTTACAGAAAACCCAGCTCTATTGCATTATGCACTGTAGTCTGAAGCAGTGGTTGCACCCCAGTTTTATACTTTATACTAATTCTCAGCAGGAATTAAGTTTTGTCAAATCAAGAAATGTTTAACTGAAGATACTCCAAGAAGTTGCCATGCAAATGCAAATTGTTTAATGTTGGTAAAAAGTTGATGAGTAAAGTTTGACAAAAGGTGCAGTGTGTAAGATTTAGTGGCATCTATTGGGGAAGTTGCAGATTGCACCCAACTGAATACTGCTCGCCTCACCCTCCCTTTTTCAACAGTGGCTGTTGAAAAGGACCAGATCTGGAGTAAATGTTTGGTTTGTCCATTCTGGGCTACTATAGAAACATTCTGAGGGAATAAAAACATAATGATGTTTATGTACAGGTTCATCAGCGGCCTCCAGCCGATAGTGAAAATCAAATGCAAAAGTCGTGTTTCAACTGTTTAGGGCAGGCATGTGCACATTGATTGTATATTTATAGCACATTATGTAGAATTTAAATGCTTCACTTTAAACTGTCAAGACCTGTCGAGATTAACAACAATGCAAAATCCCCATATATGCTGCTTTATATGCTGCTTTTCATCTGAAGAAAGTGGTTTTGAGATTTTTGTTACGCTTCAAGTTCAATCGCCGCCTTAAAAACGTGAGTGAACTCAACTTCAAGACAAGTTTTGTTTCAACACATAAAGCTGTTTAACAAATGATCATTTGTTGTTTTAAACTTGATTATCTGAGTTACAACAATAATTATATTATGTCAAAGACACATATAAATCCACTCTTCGTCATCTATATATAGAAACTATATTCATACTAATTACCTTTTAAAGTCTTTGCTTGTGTTTTTTAAGGCGGCAGTTGAAGTTTTAAACGTGTAATCTCATCTCAACTAATAATGGCAGCAGTTTTCTTAAAGAATTCTCCTTTAAATAAACGCTGGCAGATGACTAAGAGAAATGTATATTCATATACAGTATATTAAACAACTCTTATTATGATTGTATATTTAAAATAAATAATAAATTATAAAATAATATATTAAAATAAATTGTAATTTTACTCTTATACTTATTTTATTTTGTTTTATTGTATTTTTTTCTATTTCTAGTATATCTTAGATTATTATTATTTTGTTTTATTTATGATTCTTATCAACCTTGTATCCTATATGTTATTTTATCTTACATTTTCATTTTCCTGTTAGTTCATTCATGGGTTTATTGGCTTTTATTTTTTATTATATTGGTAGAGAGTGACATGTTATTTCTTAATAGACGATCTGTGGACGAATCAGACAACGTGAGAGAGAGAGAGAGAGAGAGAGAGAGAGAGAGAGAGAGAGAGAGAGAGAGAGAGAGAGAGAGAGAGAGAGAGAGAGAGAGAGAGAGAGAGGCGTGTCCACGTCTCCGCAGCAGCAGCCGGTGACCGAGCAGCGCACAGCCGAGCAGACACGCACAGAAAGCGGGATCACGACCATCCTCACACCGGCACGCCACCTCTGCCTTGACTGACAGTCCATCATCCTCCACGGCCGCGTCTCCCCCTCCTCCCTCCCCACGCCTGACACGCTCAGATCCACCAGTGAACGACTTGAAACCGCAAAAGTGAACCGAACCTGAGCCGAGACCGACGGAGTGGACTTTATTTTAATTATTATTATTATTATTATAATTACTTCTCTGTCCTACATTTTTTTAAAAAAACATCCCACAGAGCTGCTCCAGTGACACCCAGGGGAGATTATCTATCCCGCAGACTCCCGCATCTCGCTCCCTGTCTGTAGCTGACTCATTTCTCTCTGCTGCTCTCGGGGTGAGTACATCTGTGCGACTCTTCCTGCCTGTGTGAGCTGTGTCATGTCTCCAAACACGGGCTGGTCCGCGCTGGGAGTCCGTGCCGTGCATGGGTCATTTCCTCATAGCATAGAGTTACATGGTGACAGACTCTGTGCTTCACAGGCTGCCTGTAAAATCCGGTTTATTGCCATGAAAATGGGGTCAAGCGCACAAAGGTGGAATGTTGGAGGAAAATGGGGCGTTCATGGGTTTACAAGAAAGCAGGTGATCTGACATCTGGGACACTTCCTGTTTATAAATCAAGAGTTTGGCCAAAAAAGCTGAAACAAAAAAATGCAACTTTGCATCTGTAAAGTGAGAACGTGCAATGCCTTGTTGGTCGGGCGTGAACTTCGTGAACTTAAAGTTGGTGGTTTTCCCATTTCCCAAGAGGACATTCAACACACCATTGATTAAACTAATTGGATTGGATTTAGTGTTGCTGTAGGTATCCAGTGTCCTTTTCATTAAAGTCATGAATGAGTTCCTTAATTAATCCAACGTTTGGGGTTCAGTGGGTTCATTTCTGTTTTTGTGCCCATCGTTGCAGAGTATCAGAAAGAGAGGCGACAATAAACCACAGACCACCTGTGACCATCCGGTGTGTGTGTGTGTGTGTGTGTGTGTGTGTGTGTGTGTGTGTGTGTGTGTGTGTGTGTGTGTGTGTGTGTGTGAGCGGATGGGGAAAGGGTGGGTCTTTTATGAATGGATGTGTCTGGCCTGCCAACACTGTGTATATGTGAGCGAGGGGGAGAGAGGTGGGGGTGACTAGTACTCCCCTCCATCGCTGATACCTCGTTTAATATCTCTGCGTTGTCCGGTTTTAATACCCTGATAGTTAACTGAAGTATTCCTGTAATATTCCGGTTTATCCTTAAAGCCTGCAGTGTTTCTTTCTTTGCTCGGACTCCATGTAGAGTTTCTTAAAGGCGAGACAAGTTTTTCGTTTTCAAAAAATAAGAAAGACTAAAAGCTGTTCATAAAACATAGATGACAGCCTCTTCTGTAAAGTTAATTCGTAGCTTTTTCTCGCCTAAAATAAGTGTAAAAGGAAACTCATATTTGGACAATAAATAGAATAGCAGCAGTAAATATAAAGCAGTGAAAGCCATTGTGATTATTTGTGCACTTTGCAATGCAGAAGTCATCGCAGTATTATTTTAAGAAGGGCTACAACTCTGGATTATCTTTGGTATCGATTAATCTCGTGTTTATTTTCTTGTCTGGGCTATAAAATGTCAGGAAACGGCGTAAAAAAAAATCTAAAGTTTACATCCTGAAATTGCTCGTGCGATCCGACACAAACATAAGACAAAGAAAATCACCAAATACTCTTTCAGCTTATTTTCTGTTTTTTTTATTTTAAGCGTTTTATTTGCCAATCATTGTCTTGCATATACAGTACATCCATCCACGTACTGTACACAAAACCCTCAGTGTGCGACACTTGTACAGCGTGACAGCTGTCAGTCCGTTTCCTGTGAGGCTGCATTCCAATCATATTATCCCTCCACAGTCCCGGCATTTTTTCCACAAGCTGTTAAACAATCCCAGCACTGCAGAAGAAGAGAGGGAGAAGACTCGGCTTTATTTTATTGAAACAGTAACGGCGAGTGGACAGAGTAGTAACTTCTAGTTGAGTTTCACTGTAACCTGTGTATTTTATGTGACATTTTGACTCCCTCCGATGTCTGTCTGAACGTTAGGATGTGGCTTTAGCGGCAAGATATGATTTTTGTCCTGTTAAGGCAGGAGGGCTTCGTTTGTAGGTGTGATATCTATGGTCCTCAGAAGTGTACAAGCACAAACGTATGTGTGTCTGTGTACCGTGACTCAGCTTTTTGGGAGCCGGCCTCCTCTCCGCTCTGATACATATCGATCTGTCTTCTCGGACGGAGAGAAAGAAAAAAACTGGGCAGCGCAGCAGAAATGTGCTTCCTCTCTCGGGTTCACTTCCTCTGTGTGTGTGTGTGTGTGTGTGTGTGTGTGTCGGTGGTGTCGGTTGTCCCCTCGCCGCCGCCAGGGGAATGTTTGTGGTTGACTGTTTGCAGGCGCTGAGTCAAACACGGTTTTTGGGAAGATCAGCGTTAAACTGGTGAAACAATCACAACAAATGAAAAACATGTTGTTGTTTTTTTGTTTGTTTGTTTTGGTTTGGGGGTTTTCTTTCCTGCGTAGACTTTCACGACTCCGCCACCAACAAGCTGTTCGTTGTCACACGTTCCGGACAATGAGGACGACTTCATCACTTCACCAGAACTGTCGGAAACTATTTGTAGCTACTGTTTCCAGCATAACAACCAAAATATTATTTAAATTTTTTAAGGAAGGAAGCACTTCACCGCAAACTGAAACCCAAAATGAAAGTCCGGCGTTGAGCTCGGTCACTTCTGCAACCGCAGAAAAATGAGGAACGGAAACTTTGCTCAGATGGAATCGGACATCTGATTTATTACCTCCTCCCTTGGTTTCATGTGGTATGCACACCAGCATGCAGTGTTCTCTTGCAAAAGTAAAGATCAATCAATCAATCATTTTATCGTCATCTTAGACCTCAACACTGAAGCATCTGCACTGCTCGAGATGCCGGCAGCACTGACAGACCTAGAGCCATGCCGCTAGCACGGCTAAAAATACATGTCATTACATACAGTTATGAAGTATCACCTACGCTTCAACTAATTAGAGCACGGGCATCCGATTTAGTAATGAGTTTCTACACTGACGAGTAGAAACTCATTCATGTGCTCCTGCTGCTCCTTGACATAAATAGTAATAGCATGACTATTCACTGACCAGCTGTCTTCAATGTTACCTCTTGAGTGAATTTTTTTTTGCGCATATTGTAATATTCCTGAGAAAAACTGGAATTCATTTTCTTTAATTCAGGAATCAGACTTATATTGAGGTCTGAAATTTTTAAAGTTGTTGTCTTTTTAACAAATCAGCCTCAATCATTATGTTTTTAAAAGTTTTTTGTATAAAGAAATGCACAGAATCAAAAGTATAGAAGCGTTATTTCATTAGATTGTTTAATTCATCACTTAACTCCCCAAGGAGTGACAGGAAAGTTAACTGAAAGCTTATGTTTGTGTCTGTTTCTGGACCAAAACGTAGACCTCGATTTTCTGATTTTGTCTCTGATTTTGCTGGTGGAAAGTCTGTGAGTATCATCACGCCGTGCATGCATCAGCTGTGGCCGACACTGTATCAGCCTCATCCGAGAACAATGCATGTCAACGCAGCAGCCTGGGTAATTAAAATCACATCATGTTGAAAACCAACACAACTGCGCGTGGTCTCGGATGTAGGGACTCGGATGTCACGAAAAACAACCCGTGTTTTTCAGCGGTGCAGCCTCACGGCCCTTTCTCTCTCTCTGAAAGGATTGCTTCCTGCAGCGGTGGATCCGCTGACATGCCTCCCCCCGGTACGCACAGGGAGCAGATATGTCACTGTCGGACCATCCCTGCCTTTTGTTTCCCCATCTGTCCACCCCCTGCTGCGCGTTTGATTACTTTCACCATGTGTGCGCCGGGTTTCTCAGGAAGCTATGAGTTACAGAGGGTCAGTGTCATTACGGCGAGTTACTGGCTTACATCGTCTTCTGCTGCCGCCCCCTGCTCTCCGCGATGTTCTAGGTATCCATTTACAGATTAACCAGGGCAGATGACATTTTCTGACTCATCGGGAAACAAACAGGCATGTTCTAGAGCAAAGCAGCTTGAGGTAACTTCATTGTAAGGTTCCTGTGTGGAGTTTGCATGATCTACCGGTACTCCAACCCCTACAGTCCAAAGACATTGGTGACCCTTAGGTGCAAATGTGAGCATGAATGGTTGACTTGTCCAGGGTGTACCCCACCTTTGACCCAATGTCAGCTGGAATTGGCTCTAGCACTCTCAACCTCGATAAGGACAAGCAGTTTGATGGATAGATGGATGACTTTGGTTTCCACTGACCTTTACTGCATTTAAACACGGGCTGCAACCTAAATTTCAATGATACGAGAGAGATGATATATTGAGCAGCCCCGTAGAGCTGAAGCTCATTTGTAGTCAGTATATATTTATTTTTTTGCTGTGTCATTGTACACTCTGAGCCAATGAGCCTTGGCAGGTTGTAATCTTGCAAGTGCAAGTCTCAAAATGACCCAACTACAAAACTATGGAAACAGTGCAGGAGTGACTTGTTTCTGCTGAATGCTAGCAAAGTCAGCTGAATAACTTCTTGTACGAGGCGCTGGTACAACCTCTAGCTGTCTAGTGTGATTGACTCTTCTGCTGACAGTGCTGTCAGGAGGCACACAAGACCCCCTCGGGGTTTAGGGATATGATTACTGAACTATGACCAGGACTCACGATTTAGAAATGTTTTTTTTAATGTGAATCTTGCAGGTCAAAACTTAGACAGTCAAATATCACCGATAATGATATCCAAAAAAAAGGTCTAGTGTTTGTCCTAAATTGGGAACTCGGAGCTGGATTGGAAAATTCAGATTCGGGTACATCCCCTAATACTCACAACTGTATATCAGGTGAAACGGCTGGAAACTTTAGCCTGATGTCTCTGTCATTGGGGTCACAGGAAGTGATACTGCTAACAGGACAGAGTAGAACTGGGCCAAGAGTGAAACAGAGCTGAGGTTACTCCCACCCCCACGGTTTTAGAAATGTCTATAACAAACAGTGTTTGTTGTGCCGTACTCTTTGGCAAACAGGAAGTTTGAAGGCTTTTAAAGGGGAATGCTGGATTTACGATTACAACACCAGTTGTACTCACGGACTATGTGAAACGTGGACGTAGTCATTGTGGGTTCAACCACAGGAGTCAT
Source organism: Collichthys lucidus (assembly GCA_004119915.2). Classification (NCBI taxonomy): domain Eukaryota; kingdom Metazoa; phylum Chordata; class Actinopteri; family Sciaenidae; genus Collichthys; species Collichthys lucidus. The sequence goes on along the minus strand of CM014101.1, from coordinate 21,220,056 downwards.
TGTGACGCTCAGATTGTGGTTGGTGTCATCTTGGCGGTCCAGCCTCTGCCGACTTCCGGCTAATCTAAAAATGGGCGCATACGTGGATCGTGGGTGGAGCTGAAGGAAGCCTGGTTGCTTGAACAAGCCGCCTTTAATGGCACCTTTTAACATGGGAACTTATGGACTTATTTTGTTGCCACCCTCAAGTGGTCGTTTGAGGAACTGCAGTTTTTGAGGCTGCAGTTTTTATTCCCCGTTTATTCCAACTCCAACCACTAGCCAACAGGTTAAATAGATAATGTTAAAGTTACTTAGAAGAGGAAATGAGCAAGTAGTCACAATGTGTCCTGTTTTTAACCTGAAGGACAGATTTGCCTTGATACAGTGTTTGTTTATCTGAAGCATGTGTAATGATTTATTGTGAATTCCCCAATGCCACGAAGGTTAAGCCTTTTCTCTCTCAGGCGGCAGCTACATGGACAAACCCCTCCAGCAACTGCTTGGACTGCGTTGATGGTCGGTACAAGCGACGCCTACGCCAGCATAAAGCTACTTTTTTTTAATGTTTGCTTTTACTTTCGATGCTGTTTATATTGTTGTTGTAATTGCATCCATGTAGACACAACATGATGCAGAGTTTGCAGGTTTCCTCTTCTGGGTGGAGCGGCTGCACATCAGCAGGTTAGCAAGATGGTTTTTGTTTTTTTATGGACGGAGGGAGAAAGGAAAGGGTGTTCCCTGCCTTAACGCAGCTGTGGAAGTGTTTCATAAACCCAATCTGTCTGACTGGCAGTGTTACAGTGGCCCGGGAGAACGGATGAGAATTATGTACACACACATGCGGTACACCTAAGCCAACACAGACGGGCACAGCGACAGTGCAGATGGGCTGAGGCGCACACGTGCATGCACACACGCACGCGCTCCGATCCATTCCCCTCCGTCAGCGTGCATAATCTACTCTGCTGCTCGACTCCAAATGAAACGCCTCAGTGGGTCTGATTGGATTTGATAAGAGTTGATTCGATTGAAGCCGGGAGGGAAGGAGCGAGGGAGGTGAATACAGTTCTGCAGTGTGTGTGTGTTTCAGGATACAGTATTCCCCGCATCCAGCTGTTGCCTTCACTAGTCCACATGTGTGTTTTAATCACACCAAACTTCCGCAGCGTCATCGCTCTGTTTGATCAAAGTTGGGGCGTCGGGGAGGAAACATCATGAGACCGTTGTGTTCTGTGATCAGCTGCTCGGCAAAGGCCCTCGAGTCCGTCTCGAGCTGATGCTTTTCACATGCTCCTCTCATCGACATGTGCACAGATCCTCGCACGCACAAACACCAGTCATGAGTACTTTAGCATGCAGGACGGTTTCCAGACAGCCGTTGGCTTCCAGTGACTTCACTCAGCTAAGAAAATAAACCTGCGTGGTGCATTCAGGTTCTTGTAGGAAAGTCCAGTGTCTGATATTTAGCTGAAAGTTCCAAAGAAAACTTTCAGGAAGCTTTCAAACAGCCTAGCATTAAAACGTCTTCGTGTTCTTTGTGATAAACTAAAATATGTTGTAAAAATGGACTTTACGTGCATTTTAAATTAGAGAATCACACGACGAGAAGATCGATACCGGTGACATGAAACTAGACTAAAGGTTGTTAGCTTAGCTTAGCAGAAGGTCAGAATTTAGACGAGCTGTCACACCTGTCCAAAACGAACCGGACAATCCGAGGAAACCGACTCTGGTCTCCGCTTTAAGACCCGCTGTTTCCAATTGTTTCCAGTGGTTGTGTAAGCTAACTAACAGAAATACCTCCAAGACATCTTTAACTCCAATGGAAAAACAAAAACTCTTGAACTACAATAACCCTGCTTTGTGTTGGTGTGTGTGTGTGTGTGACATAACTTTATGGCCAGTTTTTGTTTTTGTCATCCGACAGACGAGCTGGCCGTACCCATCAGGGGGTCTGGTGTGTTTGTGCTTCGTCTTCATCTGCTCTTTGGAAGATGAAGGGTGTGTGTGTGTGTGTGTGTGTGTGGGTAGAAAGTACAGGTCTACAACAGTTGCTCTGATGATCCATGAGTGCCTCGATGACACACTTTGTGCTTTGTGTTGCCGAGGTGACTCAGTCATCGTTTTTTTCTTTTTCAATGCCACCCCAAATGTTGTCCTTCTGTACTTCATGAAACATGTTCGAACATGTTTCATAATGTTTTATTTCCTAACGTTTGGTCTCAGCTCTGAGCATCCATGTCACCCGTTAGTTGAAGCTCAGAGCGTGTCTTTGCCTGCCTTAACGTCATCACCTGTGTGTGCTCGTGTACTGTATGAGCGTTTGCAAAGAGCCTCAGGAAGCAGGTTAACCTTCCTGCCACAGAGATGTAAAAATTCATAAAGTGCACACACACACACGCGTGTGCACCTTCTCTCTACGCGATGCATGCATGTTGTTTATGTAACCCTCTGGGGACCCGCGTACCCATCGAGTTAAACCCGGTGGGCTGCCACATCTGCCCTCGTCCATTGTTTCACTTCAGCTCCACATCTGCAGCACTTCAACGCCTGCAACATCTTCTCTTTTAAAAAGGCGGAGACGCATCACCTGCCTAGTGTGCGTTTGGAATAATGAGCTCTAATTTGTATCAACCTTTAGCTGTTTAATTACACGTGTAACCATGGAAACGTCTTTCTAAAAAATCTCAACCAGTCGGTAAATGAGGATCATTTCTGTCTTTTATCTTCAGCTTCGAATTCAGGCTTCTTTGTTTTTTAATTGGCAAAAAATATGACTGACATAACGATCCCACTAGATGTTGACTGAAGTTATTTCCTTTCAGTTTAAAGACACACACACACAGTCTCTTTGCAATCTTTTTGATGGCGTATGAAAATCTGTGTCTCATTTGATTCTGGTGATGAAGTCTGAAATGCTACCCAATGGCTTTAATGTAGCCAGAAAGCAAACTTGTAGCAACATCACCGACACGAGTAAAGAAGTTTGTGTGGTTGGAATAACACGAATATCACCTTGTTTAACATGCAATATATAAAAATGTTTTAAAAACATCAATAAATAATAATAGTTTATTGTTTAAACTTCACAGCTGTTTGGGTTTGTACGGAGCAGGAAAGCCAGTTTCCCTTCAGCACTATGCTTTATGTTCCTTTTTTAAGAGCTCACGCAGCATCTAGTCTCACATTAGGAGACGGGGGGGAGGCAACGAGGATGTTTAATAGAGCAAATTGATCTTTAATTCCTGCCTTACATAAGCAGTAATCAAATTCAAGCAATCTAAGTGACGGCAGTTACATTTTCACTGTGCTCGGCCTGATAAGTGTTGCAAGAAGACGGAGCTGCGAGCTGTTTCGGTTGCCAAGGGAAGTGCTTTGGTAACCAAGGAGTCAATTAGCAATCTCTCATAACGACATACTACTACTGCGACGATTCAGCTCGCACCTGACGGGTTTGGAAAAGTCCTTGAGATTGTTCTTCATTGTAATAGTGGAGACTTTGACGGCTATGTAGCGTCACTGTGTGCCACATGTCTGAAAAATGACGTTTCCTCATGAATGTAAAAGATTATAATCTGGCATGGAAGTGGCAGATCCACGGTGATCCCCACCATTCATGGTTTCCAGAGGACGTACCCCACTGACTTCCTCTATCGCCATACCCACTGTAAAAAACAGTAAAATACCGTAAAATATGCCATGAAGTATGATATTTAAAAACTTTATTTTATTTTAAGCAAATTTCTTCAGAATAAAGTGTTTTCTATTCATTTTATTATATATTTCATGTTAGACACTGTTAATTGTACAGTAAAACATCGTAATATTTAATGGTTTGGCAGCTTTTCACCGTAAAATAAATATATAATAGAATATGTATAAAATACTACTTTTATTCTAAATAAATTAGCTTGAAATTGTGTATAAATAAAGTTTTTAAGATATCATACTTTAGGGGCATATTTTGCGGCGTTTTACTGTCATGGTTTAACAGATTTTCACCGTAAAATAAATATATAATAGAATATATATAAAATACTACTTGTATTCTGAATAAATTTGTTTGAAATGGTGTATAAATAAAGTGGTTTGGCAGATTTTCACTGTAAAATCTACAGACATTTTAAAATATTGAAGAAAACGTGAAATCAGCAACACTAACGTCCTTTTACTGTAATATTAGAAAATATATATATCGTATTTATGACGGTGAAATTCTGGCTGCCAGTTTTTTACCGTTAAAAACAGAGTTACATCCCCATGCCAGCTCCTTTTGCCTTTTACATTACAACTCTCACTGTTTGTCTTTCAACAAGTTTCCAAGTGCAACACGTCCGTAAAGATCTCCCCGTGGTCTGGCTTTGCCAACGGGAACATTGAATTGAACTTGAGTTATTACTTCAATAATGTGGAGAAGAAACAGAGGAGAAGTGCGGCGGATTCATCTACGGGTGTGTTATTATAGAAATCCATAATGGAGCCGTAATGTGCGAGGCGATGAAGGCGAGCAGGTAAAGTGCAGCAGTTAGATGTTCTAACGTCCCCCCCGATGCCGGGTGATGGACCGAGTTTCATTTTCCTCTAGATTGCAGCCGTCTCCCTCCCCGGTACCGACGTGCTTAATCCACTAATGGAACAATAGAGCGACAGAACGAGGGACGGAGGAGTGGAAGAGAAAGCGAGAGACGGAGAGTAATCTGAAATTTTGAGTCACGCCTGGAGTCTGAGACTGGAACAACTTGTTTAATCTCTAATGGACTGTTTGGGGACTGTGTGTGTCGCCTTGTCTCTTCTCCCCCTTCGGCTCAGATGACGGCTGTAACTGACGATGACTCAGACTACACCCCACCTCCTCTCCTTCCTCTTCCTTTCCCTCATCCTGCCCTCCTTCCTCTGTTTTTCTTATTTATCCCCTCTCTCACCTCCTCTTCCTCCATCCTTCACGTTCACCATCCTCTTTCTCTGAGATTTATGGCGGCAGCGGTAGAAGCAGCTCTCGTGTTTCTCGTGGCAGTTTGTGTAGATTAAAGCTCAGGGTGTAGATGAACTCTCGCTCTCTCTCCGCCCACGTTTTTTCTTTTATCTTCTTCTAAAATGCTGACGAGTCGAGATCAAGAGTAATTCTTCAATTCAAACCGTTACACAGGCTAATGTTAAACTTTATTTATTCCTTGTTCATTCGATTTTATGATTTTCATCCAGCAGAATATTCCAAATCCGACAGATTACAAAACATTATAATTAAGGTTATGTTGATGTTTCAGATGCACTGAACCAAAAGCCTCTAAAATCTGCTATTTTCTTTAATTTTTTTTAATAAGATGTTCTTATTTTTGCAGACATGCTTTTAAAATCCTCAAAGTGGAACTTTAATTAAAAACATTTCATAGTTATGTCTTTTTAAAAGGGTAGCTCTTTCACAAAATGCTTCCAACACAAAGAGAAACAGTTCACAGGGACATTTTTCACAATTAAATAAAAGAAAAAATAGAAAAAATATTGCATAAAAAACAAAACAGATTCAGAATATCAGCCCAAAAATAAAAGTGTTGATACTGACATTAAAAGTCTATATACTTATTTCATAGTCATACAATGTATGAGCGAGCATTCATTGACTATGCAGCAGTGCGGCGTCCTGTTAGAGAAGAAATTGCATAAGTTGGATAAGACTAAAAATAAAAATATAAGTTCTCCCTGCGCCTGGTCCTGCAGAGAACGAGACAAAGTGGCACAGTTGTTTTTTTATTATGCATGCTCGGTTTGACGATGATGAGACACTAAAAATCCATCAGAGGAGAACGACGACGACACGTTTAATTATGACGCAGCATTAAGTAAAGATTCTGTTCACAGTAATTCGAATCATCACACTAACAAACGCAGCGCTCTGTCATTACCTGAATCTTAATGAGCTAATGAAATAAGTTCATCTTTTGCCTTCGAGGAAAAATAAGTCGAGTGCACTAAACGATATTTTTCTCCGCTGGGTGGCAAAGTTGGAGGATCTAAAAAAAAAAACATTACATAATATTTGTGATGTGATAAGAGTCTGTTGAGTTACATAAGAAACTGTGACCTGATGATGGTGCTGGATGCAAAGTTAAAGGTGCAGGGTGTCAGACTATGTTTTCATGCATGTATAATCATCTTAAAAATAAGAATCTTTTTGTTTTTGTTACTTGAAAATGATCTACAGTGGCAGCAGGTCGGTGATGTGAGGGGACTGCAATCCAGCGATTAGTCCACTAAACTCTACACGCTGGACCTTTTTTAAGGGGTCGCCGAAACTCCTAAGAAATGTGAAATATTTCACTTAACGGACAAGCCGGTTGCAGCTCCCTCGCCTCGGCCCGTCCTTCCTATCGTGAACATAGAAGGCCCTGACTACGGTCGACCCACATTGACCGCTAACCGGAGGTTTTTTCTGGCTTCCTCGTCTAAACAGAATTGGGCGGCATAACATTCGTACTCCTCTGCCTACAAGAGCTTGAAAATACAACAAAAGGCAGTTCCTCCTCCTTCTCCTCCTCCACCACTTCCAGCACCGCTGCCACCTTTACTTTCCGCCGCTGTCAGAGAGAGGAGCTGCATGGTTACAGCCGGCACTCTTTGTGAAGTGTGCTCTCTGTAAATGTGTGCATGGAAATCGTGTTTCATGTCGAAAAACATGTACAGCAGATATGTCGAGTGCATCTGTTTTTCTGGAGACGCGAGCATTCATGTGGGCTGATGCAGGCGTGGGTGCTCTGGCCTGTTTATTCTCGCGCGTGTGTGTGTGTGTGTGTGTGTGTGTGTGTGTGTGTGTGTGTCTGCAGCTGTGGCTCTTGTCCACTGTGTGAAGCGAGGTTATGGCATCCTGTTCCTTTTCCTCACTGCCTCTCCATCTGGAGCAGAGCCAGCCTCAGTGAACTGTGCACATTACAGTGGGATACAGCCCCATTATCAGTGTGGAGAATGCCGGCATCCGGACTGAGGCCTGCTGTGTGTGTGTGTGTGTGTGTGTGTGTGTTGTCATGTTTGTGTACAAGTATACATGTTTCTAGTAGCTCTGTGAAATGATCTGATTTGAAAATCTCTCTTTCAAAGAAAATACTGATCCCTCTGTGGTAAATATGTTCAACTCGAGTATTTGTTCTGATTACGTTACTTATGATCAGCAGCAGCTGCTTGGATATCACTGACTAGTCTAGAAGCTGCCCCCAATGTCCCACATTTACTCTTGTCCGGCGGCTTTCGAGCGTCCTCTTCACTCTCTTCTCCTCTGCCATTATGTCTAAAGAGGCTGCTGAGCCTGGTTACATTGGCCCAGTGTGCCCAGCTCCTGTTCTGGCACGACACATGCAAAAACGTCCTGTTCTTCCCGGTGTTTCAAAACAGAAATGTTAACAATGTTCCCTCGTTTATCGCGGATAAACTAAATAAACAAAATCCGCAAAGTAAGTTTTACAATTATTATACAGTCGTCCCTCGCTATAATGCGGTTCACTTTTCGCGGACTCGCTGTTTTTTTTTAGTGTAATTTTGCATGCTTTTTTTTTTTTTTTACAGTGTACTGTACAGTATGAACGTGCATTGTGTTCTGCTTCCTGATTAACTAAGGGAGTACTGTACAAAATGTGTGTAAAAAGGTGTGTAAAAGTGTGTGGTTAGGGGTTTTAAGGCCTTAAAACATGGATAATAATTGTTAAACTTACTTCGCGGATTTCGTTTATCGCGGGTTATTTTTAGAACGTATCCCCCGCGATAAACGAGGGACCACTGTAAACGTTTCTGTTTTGAAACACCGGGAAGAACAGGACGTTTTTGCATGTGTCGTGCCAGAACAGGAGCTGGAGTCCCTCGTTTATCCCCCGCGATAAACGAGAGACCACTGTACATGATTTAAGGCCGTACAACTCCTATCCACACGCTTTTATACAGCTTTTTACACGCATTTTGTACAGTACTCCCTTAGTTAATCAGGACGCAGAACACAATGCGCGTTCATACTGTACAGTACGCTGTAAAAAAAAGCAAAATTACACTAAAAAAATCCGCAAACAGCGAGACCACGAAAAGTGAACCACGTTATAGCGAGGGACGACTGCTGCTCTGAGCTCACAAACTATAATATTTATATTTATATTTATAATATTTGTCTCTCTACTTTAGTCGAAGTATAAAGTTCCATAAAGTGCAATATCTGGACAAAAGCAGCTGCCGTGATAGGCGAACCTGAACTGAACTGCTTAACACTCCTGCATATGCTTCACACTAATAAACACCACAGACCAACAATAGGCTACAGAAACATGTTGCCGAGGCACAACACTCGCACGTCGATAGCAGTTTAGAGAAGGTGAGAATGCGTCTGTGCAGGTGTCTGTCAAACGTGGACACACAAACACACCTACGCGCTCGAACAATACGCGGCGGGTGGAGCGAAGGATTCTCTCTCCAAATGCTCCAGCAGCATTTTTCCATCAAGCCATTTCTCCATCTGGGATCAAGCAGGAGCCAAACAGGAACACGTTTTTTTTTGTTGTTTTTTTTTGTTCAGTCAGCGGCTTGAAGTTATTTATGCAAAGGTGCTGTGTGCAAAGCGAGTGGGAAATGAACCCTGCGTCAAACCATCAAAGCCCAGCTCGGGCCTTTTATCAGCGCTGCTTTGCATGTCTGTGTAAGTGATTCTGACCCGGTGTGTGCGCCGCACTTGGCTCCTCTTCTTGTTTCTTTGCTCTTTGTTTGCATATTGCTGAGAGAAAGACAAAGAGTAAGAGGAGGAGGGAGCGTACTGTATTGTGTGGTAGTGGTTGGAGGTGTTGGTGTTCTTTTCAGGGCAGAAATGCCACGTCATGGCACAGACTGCACCTCCTTTATTTGCTGCACTCTTGGTTTTATTGTTTATAAATGAATAAAGCTGTATTTCTGCTTTTTATACCAACCAGCCGCCGACCTCCCCTGCATTATATTTACTGCACAGACGCGAGGGTGGTGCAAACACATGAAGCAAGCAAGGGTGGAACTATTCCTTTAATATTGAATGCAACTGCCCCATTTATAGGACTTGAAAATCCGCCTATGACTATGTCTAAAACTCACTAAGTAACACGTTATTATATTATATTCGCCTGTTGTTTTATAGGAAGTAAAACTTGTTTTAAAGTCTGCCAATCTCGGTGATGGAGTGTGGGCGGAGAGGTTTTAAGTTGGGGAAGAAAAGTCCCCAGCGACTGACGGCAGGGAACAGGAAGTGAGTCTTTTCTTGTAGAAAATAAATTTGGAGCTCAAGATTCTTCCCATGGCGGTGAAAGTTTCCTACTCTGGATAATAAAACATCCGCATTTACACCACAACAATGGTTTTGAGATTTTGTGATTGCTTGATTTACATCGAAGGACGAAGGATATTCTAAGACTGTTGGAAGAGTCTCGAAAAGAGAAACCGAATGTGTGAGATTATGTGAGCAGCGTGACGGGGTGGAAGAGAAATGTGATAATAGGAGTGAACAAAAAGGAAGGGTGGAGGGTGGAGGAGATGCTCAGGGCGGTGAATGGAGGAAGGAAAGCAACAAGATGTGAAGCTGAATAGTGAAGAAAAAGTGTTGGAGACTGTGAGAAAAAAGAAAATCAGACGTCTGACGTCAGCCCAAGTGTTACATGTGTTTTTCTCATCCAAGAAGTCGGAATACTATCGCACGTTTTAATGGTTTTATTTGAAAGTCTGTTTATTCAGAGTTTGCCAAGAAGATTGATACTACTCTGACTAAACATGAAGCAGCATTGGTTTAGACTGGAAGCAGTTTAATTGTTTACAGATTAACCTTTCATATCTCAGTGGTTTAAGGCGTAGAAGTGAAAAAATATTGTTTTTCTAAAAAATATTTGACCGACTTCCAACTTCCTAGAGTCGTGTCATCGGCATACGTGATGAGCCAGGCTACCTGTTCCCCCTGTTTTGGGTCTCTTGCTAGTTTATTAGAGGCAGTGATATTCTCATCTGACTGAAATCATTTAAAACTTTTGCTTTAAAGTAAGAAGGATGATCTGTAGTACACAAAAACCAATGCACTGTACTGTAGGTCTTGTGTCAAAGCCTGGTTTTCCTTCAAGTCCTGTACCAGTTGGGGTTATGGCACCAAGGTTAACTTGTGGTTCCATCGCAAAGACATCTGGTTGGGGTTAGGCTAATGATTTAGTTAAAGTCAAACGAAGGATGGTTTAGGATACGTTTTGGCTCAGGTCATCGTTGGACGAAACCCAAATCAGTGGCGAGACTTTGACGAGTTAGTTTCAACCAGCTTCTCTATCATCTTTTAGCTGCGACTAGAGATGTATAAAGTACTGGAGTAAAGGAGTGGAGTAGAAGTACAAGTGCTATATCAAAAAACTGATTTGAGTAGAAGTTGAAGTGTTCTTTAAACACCATACTTAAGTAAAAGTACTAAAGTATTCAAAATGGTTTGTACTTAAGTATTGCAAGTAGAAGTATGTAAAAAAAATGCTACTCAAGTACTGAAAGTAAAAGTACAAGTACTGTTGTTTATATTATTTCAAATATTTATCAAGGCACAACTTCTAATGTTACAGTGTTACAATGTTCATGGTAGAGTTCTGTGATTTCCCATGGTCTGTGAATGCGTCTGAATGAATGCAGAGCGAGGGGGCGGGGCAGCAGGTGAGAGAGCGCACCTGGGTGAGTCAGGTGTGTGACGTACGGCGCACGAGCGAGGTTGATGTGAGACCGGGACTGTTCAGTTGGTTTTTTGGCGTGGTTCCGGCCGACAGTCACCGAGTCCTGGAACCAAAGCGTTCAGCAATAAATGCAGTTTGTTCAATATCGCCTCGTCATTCATCACGTGTCCGGCTGGACGCTACAATAGTAACGAGTAACGACTCAGCACATGAAAAATGTATCCGAGTAAAAGTATTAAACTCATCAAAAATATGTAGTGCAGTAAAAGTGGAAGTCGGGGGAAAAAAAGTACAGATACTGCATTTTAGTACTTAAGTAGTTCCACTTCGTTACTATACATCTCTGCATGCGACGGATTAACCCATAACCGACCTGTGTTAGTGTCTGTATCCTTCATTAGACTTAAACCATTTTGTGAACAGCGGAGCAACAGTCGTTGCTGCCTTCACGTGCTCGTAAAACTCGTATTTACAACTTGAGAAGTTGTAATTAGGCGACTGGCATGTTTCAGTCAGAACGTAAACAAGATCTGTGAGTTGTTCTGGTGCTGTTTAACTCAACTTACCAACAAACCAAGGTAGCAGCATTGACACTGACATGACACTGATGCTCTTTAGAAAGATATTTTCTGTTGTATGATGCTCAGACATCGTTAGTGTGTGATTCTTGATGTATTTACTCACAGATTAACGGTTTAGTGAACCTAATGCTGCTCGTCTTGTCTACGTCTGCGTCACCGAGGCTGCTCTGAGGACACGTAATCAGCATTTTAGCTGAAAATGAATGTCCCTGCTCTGCTTCCTGTCCTCAGAGTATTGGTTCCTTTCACCTCTTTCCTCTTGAAATGATGAATTTGCTCTGTGAACTTTAACCCATCGAGGAAACGAGATGCCATTAGAGTGACTGCCATCTGGCTCTCATCTTCTCTGGGGTTGTAAAAGCGTCTTGAACACAAGTCAGAGCTCGCTGGAAGTGTATCTCACAACAGGCTGCTCGGGTTTAACATCCCATCGACGCCTCGTTCCCTCTTTCACACCCTCTTCCTCCTCCTCATCATCCTTCTCTCTCTCGCTCCTCTCCCTCGGGCCTTCTTCTTCTTCTCTCGGCTTCTCTTTTTAATTGTGTGCTCGCGTTCGCACGCAAGCGCGTACGTCATCAGCCGATCGTCAGAAACCTGCCAGACTTCTGGGTGATGTTCTTGATTACGGGAGAACCAATCAGAACGTCGCACACTGTTTCCCCGCAGGCCGACTGTGTCTGAATGTTTTCGACTCTTAATTCGTTTTCCCGCTTGACTACCTGGCCACCTGTCTGTCTGGCTCCTTCACTTATTATTTACACATTTAGAAGCATCCTGATTATTTATCTGAATACTGATGATCATAATTAAAGATGAATAAATCTTTTATTAAACAACCCGACTGGTGGTTTTGCACGTTTTAGCCCTTCAGCTACAAATCACTGCCGTCCAGTAAAAAACAACGAATCTCCACATTTTGGTGACGGGTTTAGAAAATCATGCTACCTCTTAAACTAAATGAAGCATTTAACGAACGGATTATCATACAATATAAACTGTTGCAGTTAAACAGAAAACTCTTTATAATGAACTCATCATTCTGTTATGTTTATTGGCATTGACTCTCTCTGTGCTTTCTGAGCAATGCACCCCACATCATAAAGACAAAGAGTTGGTGAAATAAGTGGGGGAAAAAGAAGAAAATACAGCATATTGTTGTACCAAACATGGTTGTTTAGTATTCACAGTAGAGGAGGTTGGCGAGGTTCAGGTTGAACCATCGAGTGTTGGAAGTTGGGTCCAGGCGGTAAAGATGGTAACAGAACCGAACGCATAAACGCGTGGGAGGAAGTTGTGGAAATCACTGCAGAAGGTCTAAATCCTAGTGGTTATGATCATGGGCGGACTGGGTCAAAAAAATCGGCCCTGGCATTTTGGACCAGAGCAGCCCACAACAACCTCGTGCGCCATAGATGCGCCATGCGTCCTAGCCGGCCCACATTGCCTATCGCTAAGCCCAAGAGTGTGTTATATCTATATCGGGACTTGTCCGCCCAAATAGCACGTCGGCCCACCGGGCAAATGCACAGTATGCCAGATTGCCAGTCCGTCCCTGGTTATGGTTACACAAGGTGTTCAGATGTAAGCGCAATCCATCTCCAGGGGAAGTAGTGGATCTAAGTTAGGAATGAGAGCTTAGGTGACAAGGGGTCCAAATGGTTAGGGTAGTTCATCTTGGGTAAGATGGTATTTCGGAAGTAAGGCACTGGAGGTCAGAGTTCAAGTGGTTAGGTTTAGGCAAGAGGCCAGCAGGAAGGAAACTGAGCGTTTCCTCTGAAGGGGACATGAGGTGCGCGGTCCTGCCACCCTGGTCCCAGCTGCGGTTGATGCATGGATATTCTTCAATTCTCGATCTCTCGACCCACCTGCCTTCGCCTGGTTTAATGCTGAGGTTAGGCCTGCATACGAGTAGATTCACATCTGGTTCTTCCAGTATCCGGTAGGGGGGGGCTGAAACAGCTCAGCATTTCGAGCCTTTTGGCTGCTCGTTCTCCGCATTCAGCTCAACTGCCCATTTTACACATGACAGCTAGTTGTTAAAAACCTGTTACTACACCATCATTTTCCAGCAGGTCACGGCGAAACGAAAAGGATCTGAAATGAGTGCAATTTAGTGTAATGATGCTCAATTTAGCCTCTCGTTGGTTGTAAGAACAGGTCAGGAGAATGTGTTCGTCTTACAGTCTGTAGCTATTCGTGGGAAGAAGCTTTAAGTTTTGTTTGTTGTGGTCGCCAACGTATGTTTCCTTTTTTTTTCGTGCACCGCTGCAGTGTAGTTTTGACGAAGGAGCCGGAGGAAGAAGAAAAGCTGCAGAGTGAAGGAGGCCAGAGGAGATGAGGAGGGGAGATATTTTCGACTTCACAGCAGGGCGTCTGGAGAGGCTGACGTGCCGGCTCGTGATTTTTGCGCCTTTTGTCACATCTCGTCTGGAAGTTTTTACTCGAAACGACGTCTCGCTCGTGCACAAACGCACAAAAGGAAAGAAACTCTTGCATCCTCGCTCGGTTTCTTGCACACAGTCATGCACAGGCGGCCCCTCCCGTCCTCGTCCTCTCTCCTCCCAGAGGCACAAAGATATTTTTATCTTCCATAAAGCCCAAACGCTAATGAAGCATCGACGACACAAATACATTTCCATGATTTCTTTTTTTCAAATCTGGGTCCTAGAACCACTGCTGTGACACATCTCTCTGTGTTTACTGTTGTGGACATGAACTGTCACATTGCATGAGAGTCAAGCTTATATTAGTCGTGTCTGATGCTTTTATGGGAACTGTAGGTTTTAAAAAGAGAAAATTTAATCAGGCAGCCAGGTGAGATGATTCCACTTATTTCTAGTCCATTTATTGTTTCAGGCGTCTTTGTGAAACGGTTGACGGTGTCATAAACTAAAACTCGTAGCTTATCCAACACAATGTGACGCTTAATTTATTGGGAAATTGGTTTATTTGCGTTGTAAGTGAGTGTAAGTAACAAATGCCAGATTTGGGAGAAAACAAGATTGGCTTTGTAAATCTGGTCTGAGCGTTTATCCGTATCATTGGCTGCAGACATAAAGGATCCAATCACACATGAGGCATACAAGCACGGAACTCGGAGATGCCCGTATCATGTTATCGCTATCGAGCGATGTGCTTTCAGTCTGCGTGATGCAATAGATCATCAGGCGTGACGTGCCGAGGCCCCGTGGCCGGACAATGTGAGGCCACGAACTACTTCCCGGCAGCAGACGATATCATTCCTCTTAAGTGCTATCAGATTAGTGCCGAGGCAATGTGATACACCTGATCTCTGATTCTTTGTCATTAGGATTTATATCAGATAATCCCACCCCCCGAAAAACATACAGTGTGTGTGATGCAATGTTTCATGGCTGAATCTAGTCGCCAATCGGTCGATGACTCCAACACGACTGCCCTGCAAGAGATGTTGGACACTGGACCTTTTTACGTTATTTCCTGGTGGTCTGTAAAAGGTTTGCCCACAGAACTCAACTCAAGAGCTTTAGTCAGCAAGATCCACATCATCGAGACAAAAGGAAGTCAGGATACCAACAACAACAACTCCGGCAGCTTTAGACTACCTCGAAGCATTAACGGCTTGTAATGCCTGTTGACTGTGCCAACCTATCAGGTGCTGAAGGTTACCGGCTTGCTCACGGTAGCTTAGCCGAATTGGAAGCAGGATTTTGATGGATTAGGGAATTAAACCCTTGCATGGTGGTTCACCGCTGTGGGGGTGCGACGCATGACTGTGCGTTTTGGGTCTGTGGGGATCACGGAGTCGCGAGGTTCATCCTAGAGTAGACAAGGCCTCGCTTTGGTCAGAGTGCATCTCATCAGAGGACTCGATAACTGACTCCTGGTATTTCTGCACATGCTCTAACCCATTTAGCCTCATCACCTCCTGGTCACTCTTCCTGCAGCACATCTGGTCTCCCTCCCTCTCTCTCGCTCAGTCTGTAGTTTCACCCGTGACCATCTGGTCTTTCCCTGCAGTCACGATGAAGCGTTCGCCATTCAGAATTCAGATTAAGCAGAAGGCAGTGACAGGAGATCAAGTAACTCACCCTCGCTTACTCTCTGTACTGTATGTCTCGCATCCACATGTGAGCATTCATATCCACGCAGCTATTCATGCGTACAGGTAGATACTGCGAGCAACCTCTTAATGTATTCACGGTATCAGCTGCGATACAAAAGGCTCAATATTTTATGCATGTGTATGCATACTTATGTAACTTAAATCAAAAAGGAGTTGCCGCCTTAGCACAAATTACTCATGCCTGATCCTGCAATCCAAATCATCAGGAGCGATATTCTTCAGGTCTGATAAAACGACAATCGCAGTGATTGCTAAAAGAAACCGATGAACTATAGTAATTACAAAGCCGCCGCAAAAACAAGATGCAATGTCTTAATTAGTTCTTCGAAGGTTCTAGTTGGCAGATTTTGTTCCCTGCCTACGATCCACTGCACGCTACTCGCCCAACACCAAACATCTGGCAGACAAAGTCAGCAACTAGTTAGCGAACGCAGTGGAGGAGACCAAAAATGGAGCTAAGAAAACAAGAGTCAGCATTTGTCTGCTGGTCAAAACCAACAATGTAAATGAACCTGCTGCACCTATTCGGCTTTCTGAAGTGTTTATTGTCAATATTTCATCAGTCCTGTGCAAGTAAAATTGGATAACAATGCAAACATGTTGTCATTTGTTTGCAGTATCTTCCGTACGTATTGTTGAGAACATGGTTTGTCGCGCTAACGTCTCTCTGTAATGTCCCGAGGGAAGGAATTAGAGGCGAGGGTAGTGTTGAACAATGCGTGAGGGATTAGCTCCGGTTTTAATTCCGATGCAGAGTCCAGCTGCTGCTCTCTCTCTCTTCTTTTTCTGTCCGTCTCTCTCTCGTCCCCTTGGCGGCTGCTGTTTTTTCCGTTGCCCTATACCGGAGGCCAGGAAGTGTGTCCATGGCGACGGCAGGAAGTAGAGAGCCTCGGCTGGTCAGTCGCAGCCAGGTCTCCATGGCACGAAAACACACCGTCTGCAGCAGCTCCTCGAAGTGACTTAGGTCCTAAACTCTTACAGCTCTGAGACGTTTTCATCCAATCTGATCCTACGTTTATCTTTTAGTTTTCAGGATTTCAAGGAGTTGAAGCTTCTTCAAACGTCTTGTGTTTGCCGTGTGTTCGTGTGCACATGCAGGCATCTGGTTTTTACTAATGAATCGGTTCCCGTCTGTACAGAACAGCACGTTTAGCTCCCACGGCGACACAACAAAATCCAGGACTCCTTTCATTCTCCAACACGCATTCAGATATTTTATTTATTCTAGCCTTCGCTCGATTCATCGATTCGGTTGCTGGAAGTCTCCCGTGGTGTTTCTCTCGCTCCCTCTCTCCCTCGGTGACCTTTACCCTCTGGCTTTTACACAAACCTGTGCCAAAAAACATAAGGAGGGTATCTGTATGCAGGACACATCCACACAGTGCCCACAGTGTGTGTCACTTGGGAGGATTGATTGTTGGTTCTGCCTACACAAACTCCTCATCGATGTTCTTCTATAGTTTAGAGAAAAATGAGAGGGTGGAAAATACCAACATGCACGTAAACAGATACACGCTGCATGGACCCATAACTCATCTTTATGATAAGATTTGATTTCTAGGGTGGCAGTTCATGCAGATTTTAGGGACTATTTTTTTAGTATAATGTAAAATGACACGCAGCCGTGTGAAGCTTTGGGATGTTCCAGAAGAAATGGGCAAAAAACTGTTGAATTTTTCAAAAAAACAAAACAAAACAAGCCTCAACACTCGAGCTAAAACCATCCATCCATTTCCTGTAACCGATTATCCTTCAGGGTCGTGGGGAGGCTGGAGACGATCCACTTCACATCACAGGGCCGACACAAACCAGCATTCACACCTACGGGAATTTAGAGTCACCAGTTAACCTGTTGAGTGCGTGTCCTTGGACTAGACTCGAGAACCCTCAGGGTCCAGGAACCATCAAGCGTTTTAATTTATAAAGTTTAAACAGCAAAGCGTTTTATTTAAAATGGTTGTTTTGTTGCCGTCAGTCGGGCTGGTTTCACCGTCGGCGCTCTCCGAGCTTCAATCAGCTCTTCATTCAGCTTCTAATCACGTTTCATTCAGATCGAACACGCGACTGAATGAAGGTCTGATTGTTGTCATGAAAAGAATTTCATGGCTGAACGCCTCAGATGAAACATCCATGTTGGCTTTTTTACACAGTTGCATAGTAACAGAATCCACTTGTGAATTTTCGAGGCCGACGTTATTCCTCGGTAGCTGTTTTTTTTCATTCATGTTAAAGGATCTTCAACAAAGCAGGTGGTGTTACCCGGTTGTCATGGCGACACTCGAAAGTATTTGTCAACAACAAAAGAGTAAAAAAACCTACAACGTGTCAGTCATTTCCCGACGTCCGTGTCTCGTTCTGTAGTTTTTAGCAAACGTTACTCAAACAGGAGGAAGTCGTGCGTTTGCTGGGGGACTATTTTAAGCGGTGGATTAATACACAATTGATGTTTTTGATAATCTCTTTCATTACAGAGATGCAACCTGCAAGATTATTGTTGCTTTTAAAGGTCCAGTGTGTGATATTTAAGGGGATCTACTGGCAGGAATTAAATATAATGAGCATTAACCTGAAAATTAGAGTCGTAATAAAAGTTTTTACTGCCTTAAAATTGAGCTACATCTACAGTAGTGTGGAGTCCACCATGTTTGTACGAAACCAAACACTGACTCCAGATTGAATCTTTTTTTAGTTTGTTTCACATGTTACATAGCCACTGTAGTTTATCCTTCATGCTTGGACTGGCAGGGTGAGATGAGCAGTACTCAGTCGGTTGCAATCTGCAACTTTACCACTAGATGCCACTAAATTCTACACACTGCACCTTTAAGAAAAACACAAATCTAAAGTAACGACGGCTCTCGTGTCTCTTGGACTGCAAACATCTCGACAGTTATTCCCCCAGAGGGGGATCCCCTGAACTTTCATCTAGTGCCGCCATCAAAAGTCAAAGATTTAGTTTGTCCAATACTTTAGTTTTAAAGTTTCTTCAGCTGGCAGCTACTGTCAGCTTTTTTTAAATTTATCCTACGATCAAAGCAGCAGCAAGTACAGTAGCAAAAAGTTTGTGACGGAACAGAAAAGCAAAAACTGATTTATTTATGTAAAAAACGTCACTGATGATTTCGGAAATTAAAAAAAAGGCTTCAAGAAGAAGAAGAAAGAGGAAGTATTTTCGAGACAATCTGACGAATTGTTTTAAAAAAAGATGAAGATATTTAAATAACCGGCACTATTTTTACACGCGGCAAATCTTCTTTCCTACTCAATGAAAAATGGGCCAGTGGCCTATATTCTCCGGCGCTTCGCTGCCTCTCCCCAGATTAGCGCGTCCTCCTCTCTCTCTCTCTCTCCCTCTCTCTCCCTCTCTCTCTCTCTCTCTCTCTCTCGCTCTCCCTCTCTCTCCCTCTCTCTCCCTCTCTCTCTCTCTCTCTCTCTCTCTCTCTCCCTCTCTCTCCCTCTCTCTCCCTCTCTCTCCCTCTCTCTCCCTCTCTCTCGCTCTGACTCTGGGCTTTTGAACTGATCAGTGCTGACAGTACTCGCTGCCTCATTGGACACGAGGTCGTCTGTAAGGAAAAAGGGCCGGGCCTCCTTATTTCTCTCCCCCCTGCTTCGTCATCTAACCTCCTCTCATCCCTCTTTTATCCCATAATCCCGTGCACAATATCACTCTCTCTCTCTCTGTTGGCTTCTTCCTCCTCACTTTTCCTATCCCTCTTTTTGCCGTCCAAGGCCTCGTGGTGCGAACGTGGAACAGTGAACCGACCGGACGAGGGTTAATCCCGCAGTAATGGGCAGAGAAAAACAAACATCCAAGACGTCCAAGAGAGACGCACAGCGGGACTTAGAGAAAGAGAGGAGGACGGAACAAGTGAGCAAAGGAAGGGAAGAGACAGGAGTGTTTTATTTGGCGACTGTACATATACGCAGTGTTCTCAGCAAGAGAGAGACATCTAAGTAAGATTAATGGCCTGAAATCAATTCTAATGTTTCCCGGCAGCGAGATGTTCCTGTGATGACGACGACTTCATAGCCTAGTGTTTCTGCGCCGTAAAGAAAAAGCGCCGGGAGATTTGAAAGAGAGTTAGGAAGAATGAAAACACAAATGAACGGCCGAGCGGTGGAGACGGAGGGAGAAACCGAGACGTAAAGAAGCAGCGCCGGTTTGAGGTTTGAGGTTGAGGGTGCAGATGGCACGACCTTTGCAGCGCTGCGTTTGACCTTTTCATGGCCCGGATCGTATTTTAATTTAAGGTGTGTGTGTGTGTGTGTGTGTGTGTGTGTGTGTGTGTGTGTGTGTGTGTGACATGTACCAGATGGCAGCTCCGCGCTTAGCAGTGAAAGACGTCGTCTTCGTTTAAAATCCACCTCGCACAAAATCGCGTTTTTGTTAAATGGAACATCTGCTATTAATAGACAGACTGCGCCATTAGTGGACTAACTCGACCGTTCTGATATGAATAAATCATAATGCGTCCATTACTGAGTCCATTTCATATTTTGAGGGACGTGATTATTATAAATCATGTCAGCAAAATTTGAATATTCGCTGGCCTTGAAAGTGCTTTTGTGCTGAAGTTAAAGGTCCAGTGTGAAAAATATTTACAGAATACGATATGCTAATATGTTTTCATGACAAATAAAAAAAAACCTGTCATGTTTTCCGCAGCCATCATAGTCTACAAAGGAGATGTTGTCGCAGTCGATTTTCAAACTCACCACTAGATGGCTCTAGACTACAAACTCGACCATCAAGATGTACAACAGTAAATTGCTACTTACATGCATCAGTAACAGGCGTGACTGTGAGGTGAAGTCCACTTGAGGCTGGCTCCATAAGTCCCCATGTTCAAAACTTCACAGCAGAAATAAACATGTTTACAGCTGTAAACAGCATGTTTACACAAAAACAAGCTAACAGCAAGCTAAAACAAGCTAACCACAAGCTAAAAACAAGCTAACCACAAGCTAAAAACAAGCTAACAACAAGCTAAAAACAAGCTAACAGCAAGCTAAAACAAGCTAACCACAAGCTAAAAACAAGCTAACCACAAGCTAAAAACAAGCTAACAACAAGCTAAAAACAAGCTAACAACAAGCTAAAACAAGCTAACCACAAGCTAAAAACAAGCTAACAACAAGCTAAAACAAGCTAACCACAAGCTAAAAACAAGCTAACCACAAGCTAAAAACAAGCTAACAACAAGCTAAAAACAAGCTAACAACAAGCTAAAAACAAGCTAACAACAGGCTAAAAACAAGCTAAAAACAAGCTAAAATAAGCTAACAACAGGCTAGAACAAGCTAACTGCAGTTCCTTAAACATCCACTAGAGGCTGGCTCCAGAAGTGAGTCAGTCTCCATAAGTCCCCATGTTTCACAGCAGAAATAAACATGTTTAGAGCCTGGTACAAAAAACAGTTTTGGTCTCTGTAGCTAATTTCCCCGTTCATGACAACTGTACTGAGGGTGAATTTATATACAACTCACCTGTTCACATTATATTAAGGCTTAAAGTTATGCAGGATTAAGAGCGTGGACGCTTTGATCGACAGGTGGTTGCTGTTATTCGAGCAACCAGGCATAATTCGGCCTGAATTATCACTCACGGTACTAACTTACTTCTACTTCAAGGTTTTTAATGCAGGACTTGTATTTGTAGACTCGCCTTACTTAGCACTTGACACCTTAAAGATGCAACTTGAATATTTTTTATTTTAAAAGTCTCAAGGCCGACCTTCAAGGTGAACAGACTCTTGTCTTTGTACGTATGAATGATATGTCACTTTAATGGTCAACATCTGGGGACTGTTTCATTTGCCCTTCTGGATTTCTTCTACTCAGACTTCCCCTGAACAGCTCTGCCCCGGCGACTAACAGTTCGTTTACCAGTTGATTGATGATCATGAGGTTTGGATAGTGCCTGAAAGAGCGAGAGCACGGATACAAGCAGTTCTCTGCAAGGTGCCTGGACTCGTACTCGCTGAGCTGAGGAGTTAAGAGAGGAGAGCTCTGAGTTCACTGCTGCTGCTTCGTGCAGTTGACGTAATTCGGGGCATCTGGGAACACCTCATCCTCGCAGACAAGCTGGAGGCTGGAAACGAAGATGTCTGGGTCATTTGGGGTTTTTTTTTTTTAGCCCGCTCTCACGTCAACTTGGACCCAGATAAAATGCTCAAGAAGCTGCAGAAAGCATTGGTACATTGTTGGTTTGAGACAGATGCATGCACTTTTTTAATCGCTTGCTCATTGTCACACCTGTACACCTCATTAGTTGCTGGTTTTCTCACCAATTCTGCAACATAAGCGGCATATCAAGACAAAGCCCAATGGAGTGCGGCCTCGAGTTTCCTCTGAGGGAGCACCAAGGTCAAAGCAAATCAGCTGTCATTGAAAAACGCTGCACCTAACTCAGTTTCAACACTAACAAAAGTTTACCCTCACATCCTCACATAGTCAACATGTGTGCTCACTGGAGCGTTTGATACATTTACTCAGCGTTGGCGGCATTGATAATCCGGAGAGGCGGCCAACTGGCTCGACAGCCGGGAACCGAAACAGAAACCAAAATAAGCGCAGGCAGAGAATCAAAAACTCAAAACTTCCCCGAACCACCACCACCACCACCACCACCGCCGCCTCGGTAGAAACACAGCTGCGTGTGATTCTGTAGCCCGGCAGGATGCCGCGGTGGATAAAGCTGTTATCTGGCAATGTGCAGCGAGGGCCGGTTGATCCCCGCGGCGACTGGACGGTGTTTCCACCTCCTCGTCGGTCACCGTCTGAGCAGGGGGGCTGTTTGTTGTTTTGCTATTGGAAAAGAAACCCGCAGAGAGGCAGGTTGAAACGCTTTAAGTCATGCGGCATCGAGCACTGATCAAAGTCAGACTCGCTGCTCGCCAGCCAGTCAGGTTCTGCAGTGGTTTACACCTACAGGTGTGCAGAGCGGAGAGCATGCGGCATGTAGTCTGCAGGATCTGTCAAGATCATTGATACTTGGATGATAAATCTTCATGCACAGCAGCATTCCTTCATGCATACTTGCATACTCTGTATGAAACATGTTTAGCAGGATTCCCTACAAGAGGGGAGCACTGCTATGAATCAGGTATGTTTATAGTGAATAATCTTGTGTATGAGGAATATCTTCCTCAAATATGAACGTGCATCTGTGCGAGAGAGAGACTAAAGCTTGGCACCGGCTGTCATACCATCAGGAGTAAAGGAAAAAAAGGAGGTATTATGGAAACCGAAATATTTAACCAATTCGTTTAATTATAGCCGCCAGCATGGCCCAGCAACCACATCCAGCCCAACACTGCTGTTAAAACAGAACGGCTTCCGTGTTTGTACGGGGATAGCCTTTCATTACCTCGTCTAGAGTTACTCACTTCAGCCAACCGCCCCGGTGTTCAACCCAAAACTCAATACTTCCGCTAGGTTTGCAGAGATAACCGCACAGCCCAGCACAAAGGAGGTCTGTGTAAGATTTGCACCTTGTTTGTGCTAAGCCGAGAAAACCTAGAGTACTAAATCACGATAATAAGACAGAGGGCGTTAGCATTCGTTTGGAAGAGAAGTTCAAGTAAGTCGTCTTCTTTTCGCTCTGTTTTGGGCTCCACTTTCTCCACCAGCTCATCACTAACTGCGGTTTTGCTTTGGGCAGATAGCATACAGGTGGTTTGCAAGAGATCCCCAGACACGGTGCGACGAGAGCGGCGAGAGTCAACAGCAAAATCAAAACAACGAGCTGAAAGACGCTAAAAAGGCTCAGAGGACAGCTGCAGAGCTGGATCGTCTCTGTCTAATGCATGTTATCCTAAAAAATATATGAATTATAGGCACTTTAAGGAAAAATACGTAGTATACCCACATGCATGCACGTTTAAAAAGACTATAAATGCATGTTGTAACAATAAAAAAGGTGCCAGAACTGTTTGATTTTAAAACCTCCTAACAGCCTTACAGAAGTCTGTGAAAGATAAGGGACAAACATCTTTTTTTTTTTTTAAATTTATTTATTTAAAGATTATTTTTTTGGCCTTTTATGCCTTAATTGATCGTACAGCTAAAGATAGACAGGAAGCAGAGAGAGGGGGAGTGACACGCAGTAAATTAGCCGTCCGATGCAGGATTCGAACCGGGGCCAGCTGCAGCGAGGACTACATCCTCCACACACGGGGCGGCGGCTTAACCCACTACACTACTGACCGCCCTACAAACATCAATTTTAACACCAGAAACTTTCAAGATTTCCAAAAGCAGACTCTGTTTTTTAAAGATCGACTGAGCGTGAAGATGTTAAAGAAAACCCAGTAAGGAAGGTGGAGCATCACATGTGGACGGGTTTAAACTTCCTGACCTGAGAGGTAGATTTCGGAGGCGGACGTTTGCTACGACCTGCAGCAGCGAGCTGCTTCTGCCTCCCACTCTTTAATCCATCACCTCCTCCTGCTGCTCCCGCAAGGCTGGAGACGGTTTATAAGAGTCAGTAAAGACAATTACAAATAACGTTGCACCAAATTACACGAGGCGATTATGTAATATTTTGTCGTGGAGTTGTGCTCATGTTGAGAACAGAAAATCGAATTTTTTTTTTTTTGTAAAGTGGAGGTGAGTTTCATGGGAGATTTAAAGATGGTGTGTGGGTGGGACTCCCACGTTCTCTGCCTCTCGGAGCGAGATAGAAAAATATACTAAGAGACGGAGAAAGAGATGCTGATGATGGGAGGGAGGGAGGGAGGGCTCTGAAATGTCAGGGTCTGTTTAATGAAGGAGACGGAGACTAACTGCTTGTTGCGCTGCCGGAGTAAAAACATGAAGAGAACACACACTTCATGTGACAGACTGTGTTTACAGTTTGATGACACTTTGTCACGACGGATAGCTGCTGAACGATCCACTGTAAGGAACGACAACTCAGATATCTGGTCTTTTCATTTATGATGAAACATGGACATTTATTTTGAAAGTCATCCTCTAACCTCAGGAGCAGCAGTGTTAGGGGTCGTCAGTACAGTTGTTGGCAGACGGCCCCTAAAAAAACTAGGGACCTATGGCAAACTTGTATGAGTGCTGAACAATGAATCCATTAAGAACAAATGATTGACAAAGACATGAAAAGTTAATTAATTGGCTAATTAAGGTCGACCAATAGAAACATTTCTAGATTCTCAAGTTTTTATAACACCGTACATCAATAATCTGCTCAGATGAAAGAAGTTATACTCGTTTTTTTATAGCTGAAACCATTAGACCATAAATAAACAGCAAACGAATCGTCTAATATTTCTCTCATGGGTTTCAGCCTGCGTCTCTCTCGGGCTCCTCAAACCAAACAGCAGTTTAAAGGAATGAGCCAAAAAAAAAAAAAAAAAAAAACTGGGAACAAAAGGCGTCTGGATACGTTGTATCGTGAAAAAACAGTAACAAACAAAGTCTGTTCCTCCTTCCAGATCTCTGTCAGAGACATTTTTGAGCTGCTCTCCTGGCGGTTTTGGTTGCCATGGTGAAATCTAAAAGGCTTGTCTCCGTGCTGAAGTCCAGCACAGTTGGCGAGCTCGGTGTTTGTCTGTGTCTGTGTGTGTGTGTTTGAAGGACAGAGTGTTTCTGTTCGTGCACGGACCTGATATAAATAAAAAAAGAGATTGTTCGAGCATGTGTATCAATCATATGTCGCTGTGTGGGAGCTTTTGTCTTTTCTAGTGTATTTATTCTGTCGTCGTTCTTATGAAACAGAAATAAAACGATTAAAAAGTCACGTTTCAAACGTCGTGAACAGACTTTAAAAGTATCAACGCACAACTTTACTAAAAAAAAAAAAAAAGCACGTGTGTGCATACATCAGTCACAACAATAGGGGTGCTTTTATTCTGAAAGGGGAGGTGGAGGTTGCGAGGTGAAGCGAGGGAGGGAGGGAGGGAGGATGGTCTCTGCCCTGTCGCTAGGTAACAGTCTTCAGGCCTTAAAGGCAAAGCCAGGCCTGGTCTCCATGGCAACGTCATTGGTGTGGATGTTGAATGGAGTTTTTTTTTTTTTTTTTGTTGGTTGGTTGGTTGGTTGGTTGTGGTATACATGTATATCTGCACGTGTGTGTGTGTGTGTGTGTGTGTGTGTGTGTGTGTGTGTGCGTGTGTGTGCGTGTGTGTGTGTGTGTGCGTGCGCGCGTGTGTGTGTGTGTGTGTGTGCGTGTGTGTGTGTTTGCGTGTGTGCGCTGCCCTCGACAAAGAGAAGCACTCAGCAGGTTGAGTGTCGGAGCGTTCGATGAGGCGATAGAGTCGTGAAATATGAGGCGTGCGATGGGGAAATAAAATAATA
Source organism: Collichthys lucidus (assembly GCA_004119915.2). Lineage (NCBI taxonomy): Eukaryota > Metazoa > Chordata > Actinopteri > Sciaenidae > Collichthys > Collichthys lucidus. The sequence goes on along the minus strand of CM014101.1, from coordinate 21,194,398 downwards.
GATTTGCACTCTGCAGATATCTACACTTTGCACCTGACATTACCTTCATTAGCACACACACACACACACACACACACACACACACACACTGCACTAATGTACTCGATAAAACATATCGATCAGCTGCTGCATGTTTACGGAAGCCGTCACGATCTGACATGAGAGAAGATTGAAAATGTAAAAATCTGTGCAGGGACGACGTGATGGACAATAGCCTGACTGCACAATGTAAAGCAGACTGTGGTGGAGCTGGTGGAGGTGGTGATGGGGGTTGACAGTTTAGTCACGGAGTGGAAGAAGACCATTTACACCATAAGACCGTACGGAGGTCCATTCACGACGAAACTACAAATAATTAAACTTAATAACAGTGTTTAAAATTGACTAAAATCCCCCAATAATTGGAAGTTGAGGTTGAACCAACGTGTTTCTACAGTTTGCTTTATTTATTTGCACATTTTATGGCCGCCATAGTTTCTCTTAAACGCTACATGAGGGTGAGGCAGCAGGGTTGCAATCAGCAAATGCACCTAGATGCTACTAAAGTCTACACATTCTGGAGCCAGCCTCAAGTGGACGTTTGAGGAACTGCAGTTTTTTTGACACTTATTCTTGATTTAGCTTGTTGTTAGTTTAGGACAGTTGTCATGAACGTGGAAATTAGCTACAGAGACCAAAACTGTTTTTTGTACCAGGCTGTAAACATGTTTATTTCTGCTGTGAAACATGGGGACTTATGGAGACTGACTCGTGCTGATAAACTGCCAGAGAAAACTGTGAGCATGAACACAAGTGTTGACCACTAATGCAAACATTTTGACACTATTAAACTTCCGTATTTAACCGTACAGCTGTAATCGTATGTATACGTGGAGCGAGGAGTTTTGTGTTTTTCATGCATGTGAGTTTTCTTTGATTCTTTGAGTTCAGTTGCAACTCTGTCTCATATTTAAAGACACACACACACACACACACACACACACACACACACACACACACACACACACACAGGCAGCAGAGACAGAGGAACGAGGAGACAAAAGCATGTTTGTGCTCATGAGAATGTGAAGCACAGTGGGTCTCTATGTATGGAGGCAGTGTCAGGCTCGTCCCAGAGAGACTGTGGAGGGGGGGAGTGTTATTTAGAGGGGATTTCACAAACTCTTTCACAGAGCGTGACTACAAGATTGCACAGGAATTTAAAAAAAAAAAAATGCATATTTAGCTCTGTGATTTGGCCTTCACGCCTTCACAGGTGCTTTCACTCGTCGTTCATGTTCTTCTTCGTCTTGTCAGGCGACAGGAAACGCGTTGATATACTGATCTGATTAGTACAGCTGCTGTTAGACTCGTTCGTGAGCCATGAACGCTCTGCAAGATTTAAGACTCCCTGAAGTTTACTGCTTTAATCCAACTGCAGAACAAAACAGCACCTGTGCTGGATACGGAGGCTCGATCGTGCCCAAAAGATTCCCCTTATAATTATAGAGATATTAAGATATTAAGTCAGTTTCTAGTGACTGTGGGACTGGATCTTCTAAAAAACCAGAAAGAAAGAAAAAAGTCATAAAAAAGTGAGATTTAAACATCAATTTTTACTCATTTGCATCCAAGTAACATCAACGCAAATGCATGTGTGAATTAAAGTTTAATTAATTTAATAACTTAAATATCTCACAAGTAATTCTGGGAACAATCTTCATCACGAGTTTATATCTTTAACATTTTTTGTTTATTTACTTTATTGTGTCAGTTATCTTCTAATTTTCTTTAAAATTAAAAATGTATACAAATGTAAAGAGGGAGTTATATTTAAGAATTTAAAGAGTAAACAACAAATAAAACATAAAAAAATAAATAAAAATGCTCAATATTCTCCAGTTCCAGCATCTTTATAAAGAGAATTTTTTTGAATTTTTTTGAATATTTTTGGACATTTGAAGGATGTTTTGGGGGACGATTTTTCAAGTGTTGAGTTTTAAATGTTCAAAAAAAGGAATCTGCAGTTTGACAGTGATAAAAATAATCATGAACTCCAACTTTAAATCACTTGTTCTATCAATTATTGAAAAAATATTTAAAATTTTATCAACGCCGGAGCCCAAAGTGATGTTCAAACACCTTAAAACTGAAAGAAAGTTCAAAATACTAATATTGTTACATTCCCCAGCATGACTAACACTGATTATTTAAATGTTTTTCGTGGCTGAGAAAGAGTTAAAGGTGACGGAGCTCGGTGGGAGAGAAACCCTAAACGTAGCCGCTCCGTCCATTGTCGTGTTTTTTTTTTTTTTCTCTCTCCTCTAAAAGTACACAAAAGCAGCGGCAGTCTATTGTGGTGCAAAACAGAGAGCAGGCAGGGCGACCTGGGTCACACACACACACACACACACACACACACACACACACACACACACACTCATTCTTTCAGTCGGCCTCCCCTCCGTCACACACTCAATTTCCAAGCTTGTGAGTTGAAGCACTGACACACACTTTCACTTGAGAGCATGCACACACACACACACACACACACACACACACACACACACACACGCACACACACACACACACAGCATTCAGTCTCTTGCTGTATTCACTGAGTTAAGGTGCATGTCCCCGCTCTCTCCCACGCAGCGCTTTGTGTGGACTGAGTAAGTTGCTCTGGTTAGAGAGGAGACGAGAGTGACATTTAAGACTGAAATCACACACACACACACACACACACACACACACACACACACACACACACACACAGTAAAATCTGCTGTGTCATCATTGTGCTCTCGCCCTGAGGCCTGCGATCGTGGATCAGCCGAACCCAAACCAAACGCCACCTTTAGCCGTCGGAGAGCAGACAAACTCGCCTGACCTCGGATCAGCCGTCAGGATGCTGCAGCGTCACGTGTTTAAACTTTGTCACTGTGCTGTCGGCGTGCACACTCATTCATGCAGCGGAAAGCTGGAAGATGAACGTCTGTGTTTGCTCGTGTCTGAAGCTTCAGCTCGTCTCCGCACGTCTCTCTGAGATGATTGAGGGAAGATAGTTGTTGTTCCACTGTGACATCCTTTAAGTACCAGTCATGTCACACCCCACGGCGATGGGCGCCCTCTGGTGGTCGGTGCGGGTGACAGCAGCTCTGTCATATGTAGGTCACGCCGCTCATCAGAGGCAGATGCACTGAGCGGCAGCCGCCTGCCAGATGCTGGATGCCAGGGATCGGTGGTGGTGGTGTCAGTGTGAGATGTTTCTGTCACAGGAAGCTTGTGGAAGGGAGGCGGCCCTGCTGCTGCAACTTGTATCTCACTATCGCAATAAAGTTGCCACAGTGTCCTCGAGCAAGGCACTGCTGTAATGCAGCTCTAGCCCTGATGCAGCCGTGTGATTGGATGCGAGGTCGGAGACGACACCTCCTGATTGGTTTTTGGGTTTGTCGTAGCATGACGTCATCGTCTGTCCGCCGTGTCTCCACCCGTCCCCGGACGACAAATATGTCATCACTAATAAAAATCTTTACTAGCTGCTTTTTGGCACGCAGCGTCCAGTTTCATATTCTTTAACACATCACGTCCAAGTACAAGCTTTTCTAGATTAAATGATTTCATCTCTTCAGAGCTTAAACATTTAATCAACTGACAGAAAAATAATCTGCATTTTTCCGACGATTCGATGGATCGTTTGAGGAGCAAAGGGAGTAAAAAGAAACGCTCAATGTTCTCCAGTTCCAGATGATCTGCTGCTTTCTTTGTCATATATGATCTCAGACTGATCGTGTTTGCCTTTTAGACATTTGAAGGTGTTTTGATTTTTCAAGTCTTCAGTATTAAATGTCCAAAAAACGAACCTGCAGATTGATCAGTAATGAAAATAAAGATTAACTTACAATATTTAACATTTTATTCCCACAGAGCCCAAAGTGATGTGTTTAAATATCTTAATTTGTCCGAGCTGCAGGGCCGAACTCAAACATATGAAGTTTTCCTTAACTTGTTACCAGTTCATTTTGACTTAATCTAATATTTAACTATCAATAAGCACAGGTTACAGCTCCGATCAGTGCGTGAACCGTTTTCTTCTTCTGAACAGACGCAGCTGAACAGAGCAGACGGCCTCGACAACACGTCTGAATCACTCGATCTGTTTTTCTGTCTCTTTTGTTGTTGTTGTTTTGTCCTGGCTGCCGTTTTCTGAGCAACTCTCATACCAACACACACACACACACACACACACACACACGCAGGATAACCTAAACCCAACAACACTCACTCCTTAATGCCACGCTGATCTGTAACCACCGCATGCCGATGCACCGAATCATTTAACCACTGCGAGTGAAAATAAATGTTTCCTTCCTATAAAGATCCGTGTGTGTAAGACTTTCAAGAAATGCTGCCGAGCATCGTCAAAGACTAAAGTGTGACCACGGCAACGTCGACCCGAAACGAAGGAAGTCTCATGCACGCTTAAGACTTGTGATGAGATTTCAAACTTCCCTTTAAGTGGAACGTACCATTTCTTAAACTAACCTAACGTTAGCTGAACGTCTAATCGCAGGGAGCTTGTGTTGCATGGTTGGAAACATAGAAGGGAGGTGGTCTGCTGCTGCAACTTCCATCCCTCCCCAAAGTTGCCAGAGTTGCCCTGAGTTGACCTTACAGTTGATGTCATACGTCGATTTCTCTCTGGTCCTGCAGCCGAGTGTTATGAAGCTGTAACTGAGCTGAGATCAGAGTAATCCGTCTTATCGAAGCATTCTTTGTTTCAAAACTATGACCTGCATCAAAGATGAGCAGATTTTCTACTTGTTGACAGAAGTTTCACGTTTGGATATGTTCGTGCATGGATAACATGAATGTAGCTGACACACAGGACAAGCTAAACCTGTTCTTCTTCCGTCGGTCCACTAGGAGGAGGCAGAGAGGAGCTGCAGAAGTTTTCTTCAGAGCTCGAGTTGATTTGTTGAAATTTGATGATGCTGGAGGTCAAAATCTGTTTTTAGGGTACTTGTTAATGTACGGGGAAGGTTCAGAGTTTAAAAGATGAGGCTGTTGTTCTTCTCTTCTTGTTATTGTCTGTGTCTTTCAGCCCTAAGATCATTGGTTTCTGTTGATACTGGGAGTATCAACAGCCGTATCCGTGAATCAAACATAACCTTGTGATGGAGATGACCCATGCAGACTAAAGTCCTCCACTGGGTGCACTGATCCCTCCTTTGGGACGCCGTTAGTTCAGCTGCAGGACGGCGTTTCATCCCAATTTGTCCCGTCGTGTCTTCTCAATAGATCTCTTCTTTCGGCTGTTTGCTGGAAAACAAAATCTGCCCACAGATTCTCTCATGAAAGAAGAAGAAGATTGACCCGAACGATATTTTCTGTCTTCTTGTTGTTTTTCCATCCCACTCTGACAGTATGCTTTTGTCATTAGCTCTGGTGTCCTAACTTGTTTTCCATCCTGGAGTCTGGGAAGTAGGTGGGCTGTTGAGAATTTTAACAACATTGGGATGTTTTCAGTCGCTGTTCACGTCTTTTACTCTTGGCATCGTTTTAAAGACTTCTCTTCTTTTTGTCCAGACCATGGCGGAGTACAGCTCTCTGCTCAGCGACCTGTCTGAAAACATCACCAACGAAGACTTGGAACAGCTCAAGTCGGCCTGCAAGGAGGACATCCCCGAGGACCAGAGCAACAACATCACCTCCTCCAAGGAGTGGTTCAGCTACCTGGAGAAGAACGACAAGCTGGCCCAAGGTGAGATCTCAGTTTCAGGGTTTATCGTCTCTTCTTTTGAGCAAAGGCTCGTTATAACGACGCTTTTCCGTGCAGATAACCTGTCGTACATCGAGCACATCTTCGAGATTTCGCGGCGACCGGACCTTCTGACGAGGGTGATCGAGTACCGCACCACCGTGCTGAAGATCTCCGAGGACGATGAGATCGACACCAAGCTCACACGCATTCCCTCAGCCAAGAAATACAAAGGTAACACACTCGATCAGACATGCAGGTCTACAGTTAGATGTATAGACCAGTTGAAAGCAGTCCTGATGTGCCAAACACAGTCCAGGTCTGCCCTCTAATGGCCGAACAGAAAACTGCATTAAAGTCCCCGCAGGAAAATTCTCAAGAGGTCCTGGGATAACCTTTGACAAGTGATGGCACCAGTTTAAACATCTGGACTAGTCCTAAAACCTCAGTTCATGTCGACAGAACCTTTCAAATGTCACGTTTAGTAAGTCACAGGAGGCGTTTATGTTGTGCAACATTTTCCTTCTCTAGTTTATTTGTTTTTGCAGTAGTTTTAGTTCAGTCGCACTAATTAAACCTGCTTTTGTAGCTCGGTTCGGTTCACAGGGGAAATTTAGCTCGACAATATAAAACAGGTGCAATGGCAATAAAAAAAAATAAAAAAGTGAATTCCTCTATTATTAAAAACGAAATGAACCTAAAAGAAATAAACAGTTTTTTTTGTTTCTTGTTTTTAATGCAGATGTTTGTTTGTTTTTGTATGTTTGTCTTTCTTTCTTTATCTCCTGCTGCTTGTATATTACTGTAAATGTATACTGTAAATAATCCAATTTTTTAAATTAAAGAAATTAAATATTACAACTATACAAAAGAGCAAAAGACTGAATGCGATGTGAAGCAGCAGCTGCAGGAAACGCAGTAAATAACAAACAGTGAGACGACACAAATCAGCAACGCTGGACTACGTACATACATAATTTCCTTTTTTTTATAGGTAAATTAAATCCTGTGTAAGAGTGGCGGAGTCCGCCACTAACCAGTAGATTCACTATAGAGAGGAGATGAGAAAATGTTCGAAAAATGGAATTGATACTCGTTCTGGAACTTGAGGTTGCACGTCAGATTATGGTGTTATACTGTTGGTGTTTTTCTATTCATTGTATATACTTTTTCTTAAATTTAAATTTGCCTTACCTTTTATATTTTATGTTCTATATATACATATGTATATATATATATTATTTTATATTTTATTTTAGATTTGGATATTGGGCTGCTCCAGGACCAGGGGAAACCAATTTCGTTGCATACCATGTTTACATGTGTTGTAATGACAAATAAAACTCCTTGAATCCTTGAGATTAAGAAAATGGATTTTTAAAGAGACAGGGAGGAAAAGATGCTTAAACTGGTGCTCTTCACTTTTTTGTGTGTTAAAGTGTAGGTTTCTCATGATTTCTCTCTCTCTCTTTCTCTCTCTCTCTTTCTCTCTCTCTCTTTTCCAACCCCTCCACCCTCACAGACATCATCCGCCAGCCCTCTGAAGACGAGATCATCAAGTTGGCCCCTCCCCCTAAAAAAGTGTGAGGTCATGACCCCGAGCCCTGATCTTTGCACCTTGATTTCTTCAGTCCTGGCACTCCCAATCAACCGACCGGCCGTTTCCAACAAACCCCATCACCCCCTTAACACATATACACACACACACACACACACACATCCAGCCACGCCACCCTCCTTGCACTAACACATGCTGTGACACAAAAAAAGAAAGCAACAAAGCAAAGCAACCAATCAGATCGTAGCGATGCAACCTGTTCCCGAAGCTGAGAGACGGGAAGCTGTGGGGGGAGACAAACAACAACAACAACAACAACAACAACAACAACAAAAAGACACTAGAAGAAGAAATCCATGGACGGACCGACAGTGTGTGTGTGAGGAGAGAGAGCCAAAGTTAAACTGAGTGGGTCAGTTCAGAACGAGTGTAATCTGTAAACACTGTTCAGTCTTGAGATGCTGTGTTTAAGTGTGTGTGTGTGTGTGTGTGTGTCAGTCAAATTTGTTATTGTTAAAACATCCACCCGAGACTATGAAAACTACAAACCCCACCTTCAGAACGCAAAACGACAAAGGCGGAGTTTCGTTGTTTTTTCAGAAACCGACGTAGGTAACCATAGAAACAAATAAGCCGTGTACGCGTTGTATGTACGACTATGACTAACATAATTCAGCAGTGCTTAGTTGTTGTTTTAATTCACCTTGAATATGCAAAGTAGCCAAAATGTCAAAACTAACAGACTGAAAACTATTATCTCCAGATAAAGTGAAACTAAAACATGTAAACACGTAATGATCGAAAAAAAACTACTTAGCGACGAGAAGTTCAAGCTAATCGAAGCCTCGCACATGAGCGTGATTGTTTTAGTCGTGTTTTGTAATGTGACACGGATAGTTTTTAGACATGAGATGAGATGTCTTCTAAATATGAAGCCAGCAGCTTAGCTTAGCTTAGCCTAGCCTAGCTTAGCATAAAGACCAGAAACAAAAGGGAAACAGCTAGCCTTGGTTTTTAATTTTTGTAGTTTTAGATTGTGTTAGTTCGCTTTAGAGGCGCTGATAGGCCAATTTTGCCACTTTTTTTGACAGAGCCAGGCTAGCTAGTTCTCCCAATTTCCAGTCTTTGTGCTAAACTAAGCTAAGCTAAGCTAACTGGCTTGGCTAACCGCTTCATATTTAGCATACAAACATGTGGTAAGGCAAATGAAAGGGTTTCCTAAATTGTCCGATTACTCCGTATGGTTCATTAAAATACAAAAATAATAATAATTACAGCTATCAGACCGACATCTTCTTGCCAGTTTTGGCCACACTGTCACGGGGTCACTGTATTTTAAACAAGACTTTAAGTCCGACTTAAAGGACGGGAAAGTTCGAGGTTCTGTATGCATTCCCTTTACTCTTACGCAGATAATTATATCATGTTTAAAGAGCAAAAAAAAACATTTTAGAGGATATTTAAAGTTGATTTTAATAGGAAAAGCCAATATTTGCCTTTAGCTTATGAGTCATAGCAAGAGTTGTTATTATTATTATTATTAGAGAAAATATTTAGATGGAAAAGTTATTTCTATTCATTGAGGGGTGGACCAGTTAGCATGAAAGTCTGTTGTACGAGCTGGCTAGAGATGTAAATATACAAATAATATATTACAAGAAAATATAGCAGAAATAATATATTGACCCACAGTGTGTAAGTCCATAGAGGGCACTGTGGCTCTAGCAGCAAATTACCACTTTGCGTTCAGCTTCAACACGTCTGACTTTCACCCTAAAATTTATCTAAATCTGAAACTGTGAGACGAACGCTTGAAGTACATCGACTTTGGACTACATTAGAGTGTGCAAAAGTATATTTTGAAAGAGAATATTAGACGTTACTGCGTGAAAATGTTGCACGATACACAAAGAGACACTAAACTTTCTTTCACCCCTTTTGTCGTCATTTCATTTGTTTGCACTGGAAAAAAAAGAAAAACTGACCACATGGTGATTTTTCACTGTTTTGAAAGAAGCTGGAAATAAAAATTTTAAAAAATGACGATGATAGTGAAAGACAGACGAGGAAATGTCAAAGGAAAAACAAAAGGAAAACACGGCATGTGATAATAAAACATGTCCTTGAACACAACACGGCTCATAACCCGCTAACTATGCCATTCCCGCCATGCACCAACAACATAATAGCTAGAAAGACTGTTTAAACTTATAATAACTGCTCTTTTGAACACTGTGTCTCTTTTTTCCCCACGTTGAAGCCTTAGCAGACTTTGCGTTTACCCACCAAATTTTTTTTTCCAGAACTGTGAGAGAAAAAAAACAACAAAAAACCAACAAAAAAAAACACGACTCTTACTTTTAAAGAGAGCGATGCTACTTTTATTCTGAAAAATTTGCTAAGGACTTCAGTGTTGGTGTGTACAGAATGTCTGTGGGTCTATTTCTGCCCCCCTTCCTCACCCGATCTTTGTTGTTATCAAAAGCTGTAGGATCAAAAAAAAAAAAAAAGAAAAAAAAGATGAACCAACATCATAAAAAAATCTATCAGTGTATGACTAGTTAGCTCTCCTTGACTCCACTCCAACCCTTTGTGCCAACGACCAAGACTTTTATTTCGATCACAGTTTCAGTGATCTATTTTTTTCTTTCTTTCTTTTGTATTGCTCGCAGTATATTGTAGTGTTGGACTGATTTGTATCCTATGCATTTATGTCTGTAGGAAAAAAAACTCTGCACTGTAACATATCCTCCCAACAAATCACTTAATCTAAAGAACTGAACTCTTTTAATTGCGACAAGTCACGGTCAGATCCTGACATTCTCGTGTCGATGAGAGGAACTGAAAGCTACGTGGTTGCAAGGAAAGGTAATAACATGCTTGTTACTCGATAGTCATTGTTTGGAACTGGAAAAAAAAGTACTCTTGTTAGACCAAATAAACTGTAGAACTTTCATTTTGCAAGAAAAGTCTTAAGACAACTAAAATATTCAAAAGTCCTTTAATGCCTGCATTTGTTTGGCGAGGTTTTATCAGTGTTTCTTTGCGTAAACGTCCAGTTAATCCAGGCCTGATCACGCTTTTATATAGTGTTGATGAAGGAATAGTCCACCCTTAAATACTTTAACACTGTTATATACTTTGAATTGAAGCGTTTTGCTCAACAACTTTTGGACGACTGATTGACTTCAGCAAGTTTTCCACCAAGTTGATGTTTGTGCTTTGGTTGCCGTTGCCATTAAAGGTCCAGTGTGTCATTTTTATTGGCAGGAATGGAAGATAATATTCATTAGTATGTTTTCATTGGTGTAGGGTGAGGCGTGGAAGAGTATTCATTTGGTTGCTGTTTTCAATTTTACCACTAGGTGCCAACACACTGGACCTTGGTCAACAGATTCACGACTTGACCGACTTTGTTCTTTGTGTAAAGCAACATTAGCATGTTCACATTTTCATTGTGATGAAGTTGGCATGAACTTATTAGCATTTAGCTTCAAAGTACCACCGTGCCTATGAGTGCGGCTTTGCAGAGCTGCTAGCTCGTCCTCGTTCATCTGTGAAGCCACATCTGAGTTTTTTTTATACGCTTCCTTAACGTAGAACCAAATAGGAAGAGATTTATAGCTTAAGACCCTTCAAAGGTAGACCAAATTCAGCCACAAGATCTGGTCTATTCAAGACGGTAGACTACAACGATATGTCCTGTTATGCACAGTGTCAGAGTATTTCTGGGTGGATTTTCCCTTCAAGACCCCAGACCACGACTAGCCCTCACTAGGCCCGACCCCTGAAGTGAAGCGGTAACTGCCCTCCGATAGTTTGAGCCTAGTGAACGCCAAGCGGGAACCACTGCATTTATCACAAACCTGTCGGCGGTCGTGCTTACTGCTATGACCTGCGGGTAACGGTCTTTCCCAGCGTTAAAATGGACGATGTCCATAAATGTTAGATCGTTTCAGTTTGGTCATTTTTTTTCAGTTCATCGCATGTTTTTGTACAAAATCTAAGTAAGGTTGGATTCGGACCATTTTATTTGTCTTCTCTTTTTATTTGAAGTACTTTTTCAGTATATATCGACTTGTGAATTTTTAGATGTATGTGACCAAGTGACTTCAATTTCTTTTATTTCTTTTTTTTTATCCTCGCTCTTAAAATTTCAGTAGACAATGGGCTCCATGTTAACAATTGTGTGGTAGTTTGTCAGTAAGTTGTTGTTGTGTGATGCTCGAAATACTCCCGGTTGAAGTCGGAAGTTTAAAAGATCAGTTCGCAGCGTCAATGTCACCGTGGTAACCGTGGCAAAGCCCTCCCCTTTAGACTTCTATCACCGGGCAGATTATATGTTTGGCATATAGCACGTTCCTCCGTAGCCAGTCGGCACATAATATATCAACATATCAGTCACGAATGATGTCAGATTTGGATTTCCATGTACCAAGTACATATCAACTTGTAGTAAATGCTGCAAAAGTATAAACCTACTAAAAATATATATGTATTAATGGTGAATACCTGATTATAACCCAATACATGAGTATAGATGAAGTAGGAAACGAAGAGGCCGATATTGTGTGAAGGTATTCAGCATGTAATGCTAACAGTTAATTCAAATTAATTAAGAGTATCATTTTCCCTTACGGATAAAACTGTATTATGTTTTTGTTTTTTGTTTTTTTCATCTTATTAGGTTGTAAATATGTATTTTGAATATATATCACTGTGTTTGTTTCTGAAATTGATTAATTTATTTAATGCCTATATATTGTTGTTTTTACGTATCCTGATTTTGTTTTACTAACTGGAAACAAATCAAGGGAGTGAAAACATGTTGCTTATCTAATGTTAAGCAGACCATGCATCAACACTTTTATAATTCATGTTATCTCTCTTCATTTACGGTTTTTGCTGTTTTTTCCGCTTTTTGGGGTGATGATTTTACGACGAAGAAGAAGAGGAAGAAAAAAAAGTGATATTCATTTCATTGTATTTACTGATATGTAACATATTATGTTTTACCGTGTCGTACTTGATCAGATGTGTCGTGGTCACTGCTTGTAAAAATGATTTTATTCAGAGAGTTTCCAAATCATGACAAAAGACAAAAGCAGTCACAGAATCATAATCTGCCATTTTGTTCGTATGAGACATGTTGTCACTTTTGCGCCATCGCACCAAGAGTAGGAAATTTAAAGATTACGAGTGCGTGAGAGAAAGTTGGAGAAACGTTGACGCCTGATGAGAATAACTGACACAAACGACAACCCTCATCTGAACAATACGCAGTCACTCCAGTTTTGTACGGCACCCCAAAGTGTTCAATATTCAATAAATAAGTAATTATAAAATAGTTACATGAATGAATTGTGCAAAATAATCAATTGAACAATTGTTCAAGCTCAACAACTGCTACAAATGTTTATTTTATTTAGCTTTCACACAGCTGCAAACGCTACCTACCTAAAGTGGAGCTAGCTAGCACTGCTAAACAACCCGTTCTAGTTAGTTAGCCAGCTAGACAGGTAGCCTGTGCGGTCTTGTCAAACTAAATAAACGCAGAGGTCGGTTACATTGTCTGCGCTGCGTTTATTAACAGCTTCTAGTTTGGTCTGTTTTCGCTCTAGCTAACGCAAGCTAGCTAACGCAAGCTAGCTAACGCAAGCTAGCTAACTGGCTAATATAGCATTTGTTGATTGATTATTACTTGTTCATTCGTATGTTTTGCACAATGTATTCATGTTATTATTTATTTCTGTAACGTGTTGTTTATGTATTCAATGTCTAACACTTGAGGCTCCGTAGTTTCATTTGCTAAATTTCATTTTCGAAGTAAGGTGTCAGTGAATGGTTAAAAGATGCAGGATGAAGGTAACTATATGAGTATCAGTGCTGGGTAGAGTAGTGTAAGTAGTGAAGTTTTGCAGGTTGTAGCTGTTAAAGCTGTTAAAGATTTAAAAAACACACCTCTGCATCTAGTTAGTATCGTTTTGAATGTGGCAGGTATTGCACAAGAATGCTGTACAATGGTGAGTTGTGTTTAACGGCGTTAAGATGTGTTAACGTTAGGAATGCTGAACGTCCGGTGAGTCACATCAGTTCGAGTTGGGCGTTCCTGAATATTGTGCACAAGCTTTTTAACCACAACTAATTACATTTGTCTAGAGTTGCACAGCAGGAAAAAATAAAAAAAGTTTCAAGTTTACAAAAATAGGCAAGCTTTCACGTCGTAGGTAAAAGTGCCAACTTGATTCAGTTGCAAACTGCTGTGGTGGATGGTGGACTTGAAATCATAGCTAAACTAATCTTCAAGATATTAGTGAACAATCTTTATTTCAGATGGTCACGTTAATGTTTGTGGCTTGAGTGTGTGCATTTTGCAATAGAGGACAATAGAAGATATTTTGTGAAGTGTTGGTGGTTCTCAACACTACTCTGAACTTTGTAAACTGGAGGTTTCAATGTGAGGCTGAAAAACATTCCCGTGGTGTGCTTTTTTTGATTTTATAGGTTTGTATCGGCGTGAAGGTGATGTAGGTTAGTGGAGGGTTGTTGGTTTTTTTTTTGTAGGCAGAAATGTCAGGGCTTGAAAAGTCTGATTATGTAATAGCATTATAAAAATGATCTCAATAAACCTTTGAAGGTGAACTTTGAAATACTAACCTCCAAGAGTGGCAGAGATTTTCCCCCCAAAAAAAATGCATTTGCAGAGTTTTGAATTCTTCATTTTTCAACTTGACTTTTGACCGTTTCGTTCCATTAGTGCATTCAGAACGAGTTTGAAGAACATCGGCAAACGTTTCGACCGCACGTTCAAACATTGGGATTTACGTAACATCGCTGAAGTTGCCCTGTGTGTCACTGCCTTGAGAGTGAGTCATTGGGATTGTTTTTGGCTCGTATGTTATCTCGTAATGTGCTTCATTCTCAGATGGTGTAGCAAGTGACGTGTGTTCTTGCAGAGTCAATCCAGTCCATCCTGCTAGTCGAGACTTATTGGCTCTCAAACAAATGTGAAAATTTTACGGCTGTTGAAGTTGGTTTTGAGGCAATGAGGAGACAAAGAAACTGCTTTTGGAGGGTTGTGACACTGTGTTTATAACAAAGCAGAAGAGAACGTCATTACATCCATTTTTACATAATCGCATACGGCTCATAACATAACCCTGTTGGATGCCATGGGCTCAATGCTGTTAGAAACTTTTGCTAAGGTTTTCCTCTCATGGGGCAAGAAGTACTTCAGGATTTATTTTGCAATGACTGCAACAAAATATGATATGAGGTATTATTCAAACAGATATAAAGGTGTGGCTTTTTGTCATGATTTAAATGAGACTGAACTGAAATTATGCCATTTTGTCATTGTGCTAAAATGAATATAAATATTATATATTAAAATATATTTGCTAACCTATACTGTGTTGCCTGGAGTTCTTCTAAGTTCTAAGTATGCTGAACATCCGGTGAGTCACATCAGGTGAAATTGGGCGTCCGTGAATATCGTGCACAAGCTTTTTAACCATAGCTACTGTACTGAGTTTCAATGTTTATTTAATGCCCCGTGTCCACAACAGAGACAACTCAGGAATGAATTGTTGGCATGGAGTAATGCATTGTTAGGCTCCGTTGTGACATAAACGAAAACGAAAACAGGTTTGTCTCCCTTCATCATAATGGATAGTTTAACCCCACTTTTTAATGGAAATCGTTGTAATCATTTCCAGTGAAACGCTACTGCTGCAAGAAATAGAAAGCAGAGCGACGGGCAACCATGTAGCGCCAAGATGGGGGCAGTTGGGCCTTGCTCAAAGGCAGCAGTGTCCAGGAGGTGAACTGGTACCTCTCCAGCTACCAGTCTGCGCTCCATACCATGTGGTCTGTGCTGGACTTGAACCGGCCACCCTCTGGTTGTCCAAGCCAAGTCCCTACGGCATATAGCTAACTTTGTGTTGGCAAAACTATATGCTGTAAAATATAGAAAAAGTTGAGGTGCGACCAGAGAGAAATATGAATTATTGCTCTTAAACAAATGTGATCATGTACAGCTGCAGTTGTATTTGGTTTAAGACAATGAGAAAGGAACATTTGTTTCCACAGATCTCCTTGTGAGGTTAACAGTAAACTGAAAGCATCTGTGTTTGCATTTCCAGTAAATCAAAACTACTGCAAGACAATAACAAGATAAGATACACATACACCCACATACTTTGGGTGTGGCATGCAGCTATAATAACTCCAAGCACCTTTCAGGTTACATTATCTGACCACAAGACTTCCGAGACCTCTGCATCGTACCGGGAAAGGTAAGAAAAATTATAGGAGATTTGTTTTGTTTTTTTTCCTCACAAGGAGACTTATGGAAACAATATGTTCCTTCCTCATTGTCTTAAACCAAACACAACTGTGGGTACATTATCTAACAGCTGTAAATAAAATAACATTTATGTTAGAATTTTATAGTCTAAAGTTTCACTTTGCTCCTGAGATTTTCGTTGGGGTGTACTCATTTTTTGCAACATGGTCTTTAATTAATTTGTTAGCAAAATTACAAATAACAAATCTTGTTTACAATCAATAACACACATTTGTGTTGATTCTGAAAGGAAACTAAAGGTTTTCTGACAAATTTGTTGGTGTGTATACGTAAATTAAATTATTACCAATTACTTATTATAGACCATCCAGCATCATGAAGTTTTTGCATCAAGCATAATATTCAATCACTTGAACTAATTCTTCTGTTCAGAACTTTAATCTTAATCAAGAAATAATTATGTGCTTTAGTATTAGTTTTTTTGTAAAACAGTCAATTAAAAAATCATGGATAACAATAACAATTGAATTTTAGCTTTAAAAATATCATTTTGGTTAAAGAGCTTCTACATGCTGGTGTATTAACCGTTTCTCACTTTATTCACTCTTTGCTTGCTTACACCAATTTCCATGATGTCATATTATCTGAGAATGGCAACAGCCTTTTGAAATACGATTCTCTCTCTTTGCTTCTACTAGTTCATGCTGCTGTAAGCACAAGCTCTCTACTTCCTCATCACTGCACGGCCTTTGCGGATTCATCATTTCATTAGCCTCAGCAATCATAAGCCTCTCACACCACCACCAGGGCTTGGACTCCATATGGTACCCCTCAATCACAAATCTTATTGTAGAGTCTAAGCACCAAAGACTTTACTGTCAAGACTTATCATATAGGATACAATATGTTATGAACATTATCTTTCCATTGCTCACCTGTTTTTTCAAAGTTGTTTTCATAACTCAAAGTCTGAGATGGCAAATGGCCCAGCCCGCTCCACTGCTCGAGGAGGAGAAATTTACGTGGGAAATGAATTCAGAGATTTCTTCCACCTGCTGGACGTTCTCTGTGCAAATCAGTTTGAAGGAGAGCCTTTCGAGCCAAAACTTCTTGAGCAGATCGAAGAAAACTTTTATAGAGGGGCCCCGCCCAACTGGTTGAACTTTTACATAAGTGAACAGGCAAAAGAGTCAGGCATTATTAAACGAGATGGATACAATAGACTTGTACAAGAAATCCGGGAGAAAAAAAAACAGCCTGGAATATCAACTGTTAAACTGTTCCACCAGCCAGGATGTGGAGGAACCACACTTGCCATGCAGGTGCTGTGGGGCTTGAGGAAATCCTTCAGATGTGCAGAAGTTTTAACAAGGTCACCCCTAGACATCGCAAATGTTGCAGACGCGGTGATCGACCTTTACACGGCAGGCAGCAGTGGCCACCAAAACACTGTGCTGCTGCTGGTGAACGATGAGCAGATTTTAGAAAATCTGCAAGACAGCATCATGGAGAAGATTGCTGAACGGAAGATAGTCACCCATATGCCTGTGGTGATTTTTCTCAGCTGTATTAGAAAAGTGTCAATTGTGCAGAATGACAACGTTGCCCTTAAAGGTGTACTTACTGACACGGAGAAGCAAAAATTTGATGAGAAAAAGGAAGAACTTAGCCTAAAGTACGGTGATAAATGCAAACAGTTCCATGGCTTTAACATAATGCAAACTAATTTCTCTTCAGATTATGTCCAACAAGCATGCAACGTATTCAGTACTGACAGAAGAGCAAATGAACCACTAAAAACAGAGCTTGTTGCCTGCCTATCCCTGTTGAATGATTATGTACCAGGTTCATATCTCACAGAGTCTCAGTGCCTGGACTTTCTCAGACATGAAGACGACAATTATGGAGACCTGGAGGACCGAATGGAGCCCTTTAGTCATCTCATCACCTTCCAACAAGATAAAAGATCTGGAAAAAAAGTTAGCATGGCTCACCCTATGATAGCACAGCGCTGTACAGAGATGTTGGCTGAGGCAGGTGTGACCAGAAGTGACACAGCCCTAAAGTTGATCTCTTTGTACAGCAATGAGGATCCTCCATATTTGCTTGGATTTGTGAAAGACATGCTGACAAAAAGAGAACCAAAAAAAGAAGAGAACCTGATCTATTTGTGCAGCAATGAGGTTCCTTCATATTTGCCTGGATCTGTGAAAGACACGCTGACAAGAAGAGAACCAAAAAAAGAGAACCCAATCTCTGGTACAGAGACTGACAAGGAGAAAGAATGGTTTTCTAGGCTAATCCTAGATATTAAAAAGAAGGAGGACAATGCCAGGAGTGCATCTGTTTTAGAGGAGGCGTCAAAGCGGTTTGATGAAAATCCGTTTTTTCCACAAGCTCTTGCTCGTTTTTGTTACATAGAACTAAATGATTACCAACTGGCAGAAATGTGGGCAATTGAAGCAAAGGGAAGAGATCCAAAAAATTCATTCGTTGCTGATACACTGGGACAAGTCCATAAGAAACATTTAAAGATGGGTCCGAAATTGAGTCTGTCAAGTGAGATTGCCAAAAAGGCCATTGAAGCTTTCAAACATGAAGAAGAACTTGCTGAAAATGAGATAAAGGAACATGGCACCACCAAGGTTTTTAACACTGCAGGGAAGTTAGGCTGCCTGGAGGTTTACAACCTTTTGTTCTACCATGATAATGATCTACTTAGCAGAGATGAGGTGGAGCAAAAATGTACATTTCTTGAGAAATATGTGATTTACTCAAAACCTGCCATGATGAAAAGTTATGCCACAAACATTCCAAAGGCTACAGAAAGCTACAGATTGTACTCCCAACCAAAACAGTTCAAACAAACAGACACAGATTTCATTCGGAAGCTTAAGCAAATCCTGGCAGACACTTCCACTGTACTACTCTCATGTCTTGACAGAGAATACACTGAATCACTGACGGTTAAGAAAATAACCACATGGTGGGAAGAAATCTTCAGACCGTCCTCCTTCAAGTTTCAACCCAATATGCCCCTAGGCCCAGAAGACAAACCTGAGCTCCACCTGGTATCCCTCCTGCTGTGCTGGCCTACAGACGGCGAAGACAAATGTGAAATCCTTAGTCAAGTAATTAAGTGTATGCACAAGTCTTATACACGTGAATACAAGGCATATTTTCAATCAAGGTACCTCCGCCCTCTGTTTTTCATCGGAAAAGGTCAAGGTCTGGACAGAATTGTTCATGGAAAGGTCCTCGAAGGATTGTTTCCTGAGGGAAAAGAAGATTGGAGCAAGGAGCAGATTTTTCAACATCCCATGGTCCGAGAACGCCTTCTCCAAGTTGAAGGGGTGGTACGAGAGTACAGAATCTATGCAACTATTGCTGGCAAAGAGATTGAGGTGAAAGCAAACCTTAGAAACAGCCACATGAGAACACGCCAGGTCTCCTTTTACCTTGGAGTTACCATCACAGGTCCTGTAGCCTTTGGCATCCAGACGACATACAGAAATAATGGTAATATACTATAACTTAACAATAATTAAATATCTGGCAGAAATTTCAAAAATAGTTGCAGACTGTTGTTCCTGTTATGATCCTATGATCTGTTATCTTGTCATTGAGGTTTTGGTAGATGGTTCAGTAACATAACAACATACCACTACAAGGCAGACCTGTTCCGTGTCCACTTGTATTGCTATTGACTGACAGACTACCGAATTAGATCAAATATCCCTGTATTTTTACTTCACTTGTCACTGTTACCTATTGACAGTACAAATATTACTTTAGACTATTTCCAAGTAAGTCTGTTCACAGAAAAGTCTGTAGATTATCCAGTGTAATTGAGATATTGTTTCTGGAGTCCCATTGCAGCTGAATATTATAAAACAAAATACAGTCTCTATATGAAAATTGTTATGAGTAACCTTCTGTTCTGTTTTTTTAAATTGCTTTAAACACCACTAATGAAATTTCATTACATTGTATTGTGTAGCAAAATTTGTCTCAGAGATGGATATCTCAAATCCTGGACCGAGCATATCTAAACAGCCTTCCTGCACAGATACCATGAGAGGTATGTATATATGCAGAAATAAAAATTCACTTTGAGAGGGACTAATATGACTTCACATAGTTGCTTCATACATTGCTACACAAACATTTTTTTTCTGTTCCTTGTTGTACAATTTTAAGGTTTGTTGGCTTTGCTTTTATCTTCCATAACAGCTTCACATCAGCATTTCGTGGATCGCCATCGGACAGCTCTGATTAACGGAGTGAGCGACACAGAATTCATCCTGCGTAAGCTCCAAAATATGAATTGGATCTCAAATGACACCTATATTGACGTAAGTGTTTTAAATACCACGACAAACCAGATGAAGGGCGTCCTTCAGTGTCTGACTTGGTCAAGAGCCAAAGATGCTCTCTTAGAGATCCTTAAAGGTATGAAGAGTATGAAGGCTCTCCTACGTGACCTTGAGGAGACTGAATAAAAGACCAAAAAGTGGAAAAAAAAGTGATGTAACTTTGAACCCTAAGGGGACTCGATCACTGAAAGGACAAAAACCAAAGCCAATGTAAAATTTGACGATGAAGAATTCTGACAGTGCAAGTTTGTTTAACTATAACTTTATCATTGAATATAAAAAATACAATCTAAGCAACACAGAAAGTTGACAGGGTAATATGATTATGACTGGACTGGACGGTAAACTCCTTGCATAGTAGTATCCAAGCTAAGCAACAACAACAATTAACTGATTAAAAAGACGACTGTACCCTGGGAACAACACCTACCTACCTGGCCCTTTGGACTTTCACAACAGCTTTGGATGCATTAAGAATTGTTCATTGTACTTTCTGTTTTTTTTTTTTTTTTTTTACTACTTAGTCATTAAAAGTTGTAGGTGGAGAGAAAGATGTTGGACAAAAATAGATGAACACCTCCGATAAAAAGAGTGACTTCATTAAGGAAGTTAGGCTTCTACAACTTTGGTCATTTACATAGTTTCTATTTTAGCACATTGTTTATGGATTTAATGAAACAGGTAAAAATATAAAAAATATATAAAGAACACCAAAGTCTATGCAACATACAAAGAAACTTGTGCAAAATGATTATATACTCTTCTAACATTATTGTCATATCTTTCTTTTGATGTAAACGACACACTTAAATATTGTTTCAATTGTATTTTTTATTATTATTATTAATTGTTTTTTGGAGCTTTTAAAAGTCGATCTGTCTTCATCCAGCTAGAATCTGTGCAAAGCTCCACCTACAGTACCAAAGAATTTTTTTTGGGGGGATGTTCTATGATGTTTTGCTGTAATATTCTTGACTTGAAGTCTTTAAACATGTTAGAATTGTATCACTCATTTAATCAATCACATTTAAGGTTTGTTTGTTTTCTTTGTGCAATCAAAAACCTAACAGGGTCCCTTAATAGATGTGTCCAAGCACAGTTTTTAGTAGTTTTATGAAGAGTTTTGATATAAAATGGATGAATTGTTTTATTCCTGTCATTGATTTTCTTTCCTGTTACATCTATTTGTCATTTTTATCTTGTCGCTATACTGACATGACAAAATACGAAGAATAAGATTGTGTATATCTCGAAATACTTTATCTGTACTGTGTTTTATTCACACAAAATGTGATATGTAACGCTGTATGTGATTCTGTGAGGCCGTAACTCCTTCTGGCAAATGTAACACAAAAAAATAAATAAAAACTTACATCATCTTATTCTCTGAGAGCATGATTTGTTCTTAGAATATATGCATTGGTGGTTATATATATGATGATATGCCAAATATAAATGATTTCCGACCAGGAACGTTTTGTTCCGGCGTGTTCAAACCACGGACAACAAGAGCTTGTCGGACTCACTTCCTGTTAGCACTTCCTGTAGTTGCAGCAGTGGATACATGTGTTGTTGACATTTTGTAGTCTTGTTGTTTCGTGTCAGCCGTTGAGCCGAATAACGCCGTGAACTTACACGCTGTGCGCGTGCGTGTTTTCCGTGAGCTACAGACGCCGAAGATGAACCTCGCCGTTCGCAAGGTAACGTCTGTTTCCTGTCCGTTAACGGTTTGTTCACAGAGGTCACACAGCTGCGGCTCCGCCGAGTGTCTTACTGACTCTGCAGCTGCACAGAGACTCCGACAGAGTCAGGTTTGAGGTTGCCAGGCAACCAGGGTCCAGCTGCGAGCCATTAACCGCAGCTGTGCTCTGTCTGTGTGTGAGTGACTGCTGAGAGACACAGAAAATCTCTAAATGAAGCCCCTCCAAACTAGTGGACACTAAAGCCAAACGGTAGGTGGTATCAAAAAGCTGAAATGAGCGTGAGCATCCTCATCTTGTCGACCATGTGGATGCTGAATTTCAGTGTGTGAAGTTAAAAACTGTGACCTGGGCAGAGAGAGAAAGAACAGGTGCCCCGTGCTCCTCTGGGACATTTCTCCTCTCCAGTTTACATGGGAGTAGATGGGGCTGTCGGTGGGTGATCCTGGAGCATCAGTGCGTCTCCCGCCAAAACTATAAGTCTGACAGCTTCAGCAGCGATATCACCGCGTAGCCCACGAATTTTCCTACGTTTCTATGTAGAAATTATTTCTGTAGAGTGACATTTGTGGCCGCGAGAGCCATTTACAAATGAATTTTTTATCCACTCTAGCTCTCAAACTTTCTACCAATACACACCCATTGTACATTTTGGCGTGTTTTTTGGGTGATTTTAGGCAAAACCGTTTGGTGTGACGCTTAGAAAAGTCACAGCACACCATTCCCGGCCGAGCCGGTCGTTTTGATACCTTATTTATGTATGTGCGACCAAAGCTGCGGGAGAAGTAGCGCACCGAAATTACTGGAATACGTCAGAATAATAGGTTGCAGGCACACTCAATAAGCATGGGCAGTAATAGATAGTGTGTCTTTCTCAGGCACACTCAACTAATATTATTGAGTGACTTTTGCTGTTTGTGCTGAAACTGATGTTGTTGTATTTTGTCATGTTGCAGGTGTTAAATCAAGCTTTCACATCATGCCGGTAAGTCTCAGCATTGCTGTTTTAATTCTCGTACCTTATGTTGGTTTAACTGGCTTTATCGTAAAGGTGTGATCATTCATAACAACAGGTTAAAACGTGCAATCTTTTTAAGAAATTAGATACAAATTTGAAAAAACTTTTTTTTACAAACTGTAATTATTTATCAATATAACAGTTTTTTTAACTTGGCTAAAAACAAAAAAAATGACGTATGTTCTGTCGGTTTTATAACTTTTCGATGTTTATGAACATTAAATGTTGTACAGATATTCATGACAGCCTGTGGATAATCTAAAACTGTACAACTAGCAGTTATTTACTTAAAATTATTTTGATTAACTTATTGTAAGAATACAGAATATATATTTATTTTCCAAAGTGACAGTGATGTGAATTCTGTCTTTCTGATATTGTTTCTGACTAATACTTTGTCGTTCTTAAAGGTCCACGCCGTGCATCCAGCATCCTGTTTGGGGTAAGAATTTAAAGACTGCTATAAATAAAACTGTTTAATCCAAAATCTGTTTTTATACGGACATTTTCTTCTCTTCATTGACAGCTTCTGTGAGTCAGAGACAGTACAAATCTATGCCAACTCATGGAATTGGGCGGTGGAGACATCTTTTACCTAAAGGAGCGGTAAGAGTCTGAAACGAGTGTGATAAAACTGTGTGGCTGAGATTAGGCAGAATCATTTTAGAGAATTCAGTCGCTGAATTTTCTAATAACTGAGTCTGAAAACACAACCAGAAAATCAAACTGTTGATTATAAAACTGCAGTAATTCTGGTTTAATATTAGATTTATGATACAAGAACACAGTTCACTCAAGTGAAAGTGTATTTAGAAAAATTGACAGCCATAAGCCCTGCTGTATGCCAAATGAATGGTTGTAAACAACTGTTGTGATGTTCTTTTGTCTCTAGCCAAAGAAAAAGAAAGACAGACACCAGATGAAACAGATCATGTCAGCGACAGAAACGGCGTACGGGACTCTGAATGTGAAAGTGTCGGGTTTTGACATGACCGTGGTGGAGCACTACTCCCAGTACATCCACAACCTCTGCAACCGGTTTGGCATCAAAGTGGCAGAATGGTAAGGGCGTACTCTTCCACATAGGTTTCTATGGTCAGTTATACAATAAACAAATGTTGCACAAACAAATCTTTAAACTGTATATGAATGTTGTTTTTGTCGCTGTGTGTAGCTACGCTTTGCCAACCAAGAGCACGGAAGTGATGCTAATGCAAGAGCAAGGCACCAAGATGTATGTGGACTCCATCCTAAAGACTCACTCACGAGTGGTCCAGGTAAAAGTCGTCCGCTCAACGCGATCACTGAATGCTTTCTTGTAGACCCCGATCATTGAACCGCGTTATTTCTATTTGTCTAGTTGAGCAGTTTGAATGCCGCGCTGTGTCCCGTGTTCATGGAAGTAATTTTAAAGAATCAACCAGAGGGAGTTCAGCTCTCTATGAAGGAGGTGAGTTTGCGTCATGTGATCACATCCATTTTCAGCTTGGTCGCACTTAAACGACCACTTATCATCTCCTCCCTGTTTTTTTCCTCTCAGCACACCGAGGCCGATTACCACGCTCGGTTCAAGGCCCGTCCAGAGCTGGAGGGGCTCATGGCTCAGATAGGACAATAGTCAATAGGACGTGTGGACCACAGACATTGTTTAGTTTTACATATTTATTCCCTGGCCTTCGTTCAATGAATGCTGTTAAAGGTGATCGTGTGCATTGGAAACAACTGTACACGCTTTTGTGACCCCTGGAAAATAAAATCTGTGTATATCATGTGTGTCACGTTATTCTTTAATTATGTTCCTTTTAAGTAAAGTTGTAAATGTTTAAAAATTAAGATTTTTTTTTTTTAGGGCACGTAGACAAAAAACATGGGGAGAACACGGAAACCCAGCCAAAGTATACATATATTTTAAAATGTTCTTGAGAAAACATAAAACTTTTTTAATATATCATGCGTTAAAATAAGCATCAGAAAAGACGAAAATGGGTTGGGTTTTTTTTTTAAAAATTTAGACATTTTATCAGAAGATATATATTTTTAAACACATTTTATTGGAAAAGATTTTAACATTTTATTAGAACAAAATGTTTCAATGCACTTGTGAAAATATTTTTTAAAAAGATTTAGATCTTTTTAACATATTAGAAAATATTTTTTAACCACATTTTATTAGAAAATATATTTTTTCAAACAAGTATTAGAAAAGATTTTTTTAAACATTTAAATAGAAAACAATTAACATTAGAAAGAAATGTTTTAACGCATTTTAGAAAATATTTTTTAAAAACTGAATTTTTTTTAACATTAGAAAATATATATACATTTTTAAATCACATTTTACTGGAAAATATTTTTTTTAACATTTTTTTAGAAAATATATTTTTTCAAACAAATGTTATTAGAAAAGATTTTTTTAAACATTTAAATAGAAAACTTTTTTAAACATTTTATTAGAAACTTAGATTAACCGCAGGACTTACTTACCTTACAGAGAGCCCTTCATGTCTACAGATGCAGATCATTTTATTGTTTTTATTTTATTTATTGTTCGATCTCCGGTCTGCATGTCAAAGTGTCCTTGGGCAAAGGCTGCACATCACTGTGTAAATGCGTATGAACAGTTAGCTCCTGAAACTGATGAGCAGTTGTTCAGTGTATGAATGTGTGATTGACATATGTAGTGTAAGTACAGTCCATTTAAATCATGTACACTCGTGTTTTTGATATCAGAAACACACTTCAACATGCTTTTTCTTTTTATTTTATTATTATTATGTAATAATTATTGGCCCCTCATGAAATCACTCGTATCGAAAGAAAATCGACTTTGAACATTCAAATATCTCCGGCCTTGTGTATATATGTATAGATATACACATTTCTTGTAGTAAAGTGCAAAATTCCTCGTCACCTGAAATTCACAACTTGAGAATATTATATGAACTGTGCATAGGAACATGACATTTCTTTTTTTTAAACAATGCATTAACTACTTTCAAAGCACAGCTACGAAAAAGCAAAGTCATCCTGTAGCCTATGTAAACTGTTAAACTATTAAACATCGCATGCCAAGCAGACGGACTTATTGAAGCTCCCATGCACGCGCACATCCTCACTTCTTTGGCTTGCAAAACTCGAGCATGAATGAAACACGACAATCGGCACACACAAGTAGATCGTTACCAGCCTTTGTGCGTTCGCCGTCTGCGTCAGGTCGAAATATGTTGCCAAAAACTTCACCGAAAGGCTTTTTGTGGTGTGTTTTCTCATCTGCGTCTTCGTTTAGTTTTAGCACCTGTTGTATCAAAAGTTCAGGCGAAGTTACGTCAAATCCGTCAACGTCGTTTACACGTTTTGTAAAATCTTTAGCAAAGTGGTAGGAAAGGAAAAACGGCATCGCAGACATGCAGAGGATTTTAAAAAAATAAAATAAATCTAATTCAGTTTGCAGAGTCCTTCCAGCCACATCCCATCGCGATACATTCGTGTGCATGTACGTATGCGGTAGTCATCGTCTAACACAAAGCACCTTAATGCAGCGCGGGTTAAGCAGGACGATGCACATTGGCAGATTCTCAGTGCTCAGTTAGGTTTTAGTTAACGGGGGTTGAGGCAGAATGTGGTAACTCCTCGAGTCGCAACACAGAGACGTGTCGCACTCGTTCAAATCCAAAGTGCTTTAATAAGTGTAAGAATAGATGTTTACAAATCCAGTCCTCCGTTAAACCCCTCTCTCTTCCTCCTCGTCGTCGTCGTCTTCTCCGTCGTCGTCGTCGTCTTCTTCGTCGTCGCCCTCCTCCTCCTCTTCCTCCTCCTCCTCGGGGGTGTAAAGATCGTCGGCCAGCTCGCTCCGGTCGGGCACGTCGTCGTCGTCGTCGTCTTCCTCCTCGTCTTCTTCCTCTTCCCCCTCGCTCCTCATTTCCTCCAAGCTGCTGTCGTCGTCGTAGTCGTCGTCCTCGTCCGCCACCTCTTCCTCGATCTCCTCCTGTTCCTCCTCCTCCTCCTCCAGATCTGACAGATGACCTGATGGGTGAAGAGGATAAAAATCGTTGTTTTTGGTTTTCAGTCTTTGACGCTGCTTGAAAATAAGATGCCTGAACATTCCAAACATGTTTAAACTGAATTTAATGGGGTCAATAAAGAATCAGCAAAGTAAATACACAGTACGAAAGGCTGAGTCCTTGCTGCGGCGACAAAGAGGCATTGGGAGTTGATTTAATGAATGAAAACTTCTTACACAGGCTGCTGATGGCAGCAATAACGTGACAGGGCAGCTCCTCATCGAGGAATTTCTTCAGCTCTGCCTCCATCATCATTCCGAGAACCTCCGTCTCCATGTCGACATACTCCGGGTAGAACATGTTTTTTCTGAGCTGCCTGCGGCACCTGAAACACACACACACACACACACACACACACACACACACACACACACACACACACACACACACACACACACACACTTTAACACTTTAAATTAGGGTGGAAAAGTTCTTTTCCAGAAACTTTCCAAATTAGAAAGTCCATTAACTAATGAATTAATAGTAAATTATGGGTAATTTAAACAAACTGTGTCATATCCAAACATTGTGTTTCGTCATAAGATATGCAAAAAAATAATAATTAAAAAAGCATTTCAGCAGATTTATTTGTAAGTAGGGTTGCAAAATTCCAGGAATTTTCCAGGAAACCTTCCATGGGAATTTATGGGAATACACTGGGAATTTACCTGTTTATATTTGATTTTATGTTTGTTTAAATTACCCCCAGTTTACAGTAAATTCCCATATATTCCCATGGAGTTTCCAGTTTGGAATAATCCCAAAATCCCAAAGGTTGACATCCCATGGAAAGTTTCCAAAAATGCACTTATCAAGTTTGAATGATTTTATTGAACAATATTATGTAGTCCACAAGCTCAAATGTGCGACTTCAAAAGTCTCTCTGGGCTGTAAAGTGTGGTCCAGGTACAGAAATCACCTGTGCAGGTAGGGGGCGTGGCCTCGATAGCCATGTGATAGCAGATATTTAAGTGTACTTGCATGAAATCTGGTTGTTTTAGTCAAGATTATGATAAAATGTATTTTCCACAACTATACAACAAAACAAACAATATTTAGTAAATTCCCAGTTTGTTCCTGTTTATTCTCATAAATTCCTATTAATTCCCATGGAAAGTTTCCAACACTACTTTGAACTATTATGACATTTTATAGACCAAAAAAAAGATGAATCAATCGAGAAAATACATAATAATTTGCACTTACTGTTTTCCTGTTGTCCTGTATGCCTGAAAAAGAAACAAAAACTGATGTTTGAACTCACAAAGTAAATTTCCAGGAAGATAACTTCAGTATCAGCAGGAATTTATTGATGCAACACGTCAGCTTCAGATTATATTTAAGTTTCCTTGACAGTTTTTGTCTCTGAACATAAAAAGAACTTCAACACTTCAAGTTCCAAGAGAAATGTTTGTGATTCAGCGGTAAGCAATGCGTCTCACCTCGATGAAGCGGAAAGGGTCGTTCTCCTGCAGGAGGCTCTCGAGGCCGCAGCGGACCTCCTGGAGGCGGGCCTGGTCCTGGCAGATCCTGGAGATGTTCTTCTGGATCGCCGGCCCGTTGGTGTCGCAGTGAGTGCGCGTGGACTCGTGCAGTCTGCCGACGAAGCGGAGAACTTTGGCTTTCATGTCCTCGCCAAGCCTGGTCAAGACCTGCTCGGAGTCGTCCAAAAACTTCTGGATGGGGGGAAGTGACGAGGCGCGATCAGGCGATGGACAGAAAACAAACGGGCGAACAAAAAGGTCAAATATTTTATAAAATTTACCTTGTTCTGCCTCTCCTTCTCCTTCTGCTCCTGCAGTTTCCTCTCGGCCATGCTGTACTTCCTCTCCACCCTGTACAGCTGCTTGTCCAGCGAGCCCTGGTGAACAACGTGCACAGAGATGCTGACGTCACAATCAGTTTTAGGATGATAAAACACTTTGAAAGATCTCTTGGAAATCTCGTCATGGTCAAGCACCATCACATCTTAAAGAGCTCGTAGTCAGACAAAGACTAAATCTCGGTTTGTCTGTCGACTTTGCTACAATTCTGAAGTTGTACTGTTGAAGTTAAAACATCTAACACGTGTACAATAAGCTGCTCATTGGTCAGTTCAGTCTGAGGTCACTCATTCAACATGTTGAACTCAACAGGTTTCCATAGAAATGAACTGGAAGCATCTCAACTTCACTCTCTGTTCAGGAGCAATGAAAGCACAGGAAGTGGATCTGCTGCAGAAAGACCAAAGTCATGTGACTCCCATTCATTCATTCACACACACTCTATGGCAACAAAACCGACTGACAATGTTCATTCATAAGGATTCCAGACTCGTCACAAGCCAAACAAACAATCGACAGGGCTGAAAAAGCAGAACACATACTTCTCTGAAGAGAGAGAGAAACGCACCTTGAGATCTTTCATCGTGTTTTTCAGGGTCTTGATTTTGTGTCCCAGGTGTCCTCCCTCTATGGTGCAGGCGTTGCACACGCACACTTTGTCGTCCATGCAGTAATATCTGGAGGTGCACGACGATTAAAATGTCAGATCTGTCCTGAAATACTGAACTCTCTCGTGAAGGGAGAAGGAGTTACTGAAACTGAATAAAAGTTTTTAGAGCCCCAACAATCCTTGAACTACTTTGGCATTTACTTCTTTTTTTTTAACAAAACTGTCAAACGTGTGAGGCTGCTGCTCTTTTCGTGTCATATATGTTTGTAATTACTGAATGTTCTGGGCAATGTTCGCAGTTTTCAGACATTTTTAGACAAAATTCATTTCTAACTTGAGACCAGACGTCCCTTTTCCCAGAAAAGACTAGATGGTCCCTCCAGCAGGTTCTGGGTCTGTCCCGGGGTCTCCTCCCAGTTGGACAAATAAAAGGCATCTTATTCCGATATTGAACCGCCTCAGCGATCCTTTTTTTGCGAAGGAACAGCAGCTCTACTCCGAGATCCTCACCCTATCTCTAAGGCTCTCTAGATCTTGTGTGCGTGCCTCCTACCTGTATATCTCGTCATGATCGGGGCACTTCCTCTTCCAGAAGTCGTTCATCGGTTCCGTCAGTGGATGCTCGCGAAACGCCGGCAGTTCCAGATGTGGCTTTACATGCACCTGGCACATCGACACCTCACACTTCAGGCACGTTTTGACTGCAAACGTCGATGCAGTGGTGGTGGCGGCGGCGGCGGCAGCAGGAGCTTCCCGCGAATTGTCGCCATCTTCCTGAGAAACAGAAGCAGCGCAGGACTCGTCCCCGGCGCTGCTGCACGATGCCTCGGCGGCGACTGAGGGGCAGTAGTCGCACGGAACGGCAAACGTGCTCTTGGCTTGGTGCCCCGACAGCGAAGACGACGGCAGTTCTCTTGATTTCAAAGCTGTGGCAGATGCGGCGGTAACTCTGCGTCGGTGGCGGTAGTCATCGGAAATATTGGCAAGTTTGAAGTTTTTCTGAAAGTTGGTGCCACATCGGTGGCTGTCGCGGCACTCCGGGCATTGGAAGCGACCTCGGTCCGCTTGGCGCTTTAGGCGTTCTAGGCAGGATTTGCAGAAGTTGTGGCCGCAAGGAAGCAGGAAGGGGTCGCGGTACAAGTCCAGGCACACCGGGCAGGTGAGCTCCTCCTGCAGGACGCTGGACTGCTCTGACCGGCCTGAGGCCATGTCGGTATACAGACGGTGAGGTCAGAGGGGTGAGATGGAGCTTTTCTAGATTCCTAGTTGGAGAAAACAAGAAATTCGAAGAAGTAAACAAATGTTTTTTCAGCTGTTTTTCCAGCTCGAAATCTGCCAGCATCTTCTGCCTTTAAAAAAAACAGAATCTGGTCGATCGCCTAACTTTCCTCTTTAATTCAAGAGTTTGTTCATTTGTTAGAAACCAACAGAGAAATTTGCGGCGATATGAGGTTATAAATGAAATATATTTCATGTTGGGACACAAACAAACCTGAATACATCACCTTTGGTTTAGGGAGATTTTAAAAATGTTGAATTTATTTCATCAGCAGGTTCCACGTATTAAGTTATTTCAACACATAAAAATGTTACGTGAGGTCACGTGTGAGCCTTGAGGTCCTCGGCGGTATTAGTTGTTTGGCTTTGGTTTGGGAACAGCAGGTGCCACTAAGCCTGTGTTGAAAAAAAAAAACGATTTTCCGATTTTCTGAATCGATTAAATCCTTAAGATTAAGATTTAGTTAGATTAAAGTTTTAATAAATTTGCCCCCGGTGAACTTTAACCCCACTAGTCGCGTCGATGAATTGAAACAGGCGCGCACCGTGTATAAACGACACACATGCAAGGTGCGTTCAATGTCCGTCAGAATAACTGTGATGCGTTCATGAACGTGGGAAAATTGGAAATTCAACGGAAATATAATAAAACTACAGACAAAAGAACACTCAAGGAAAACTCGACAACTACCAGCCACTTATGTACGTTCTCTTAAAATAACTGAGGCGATTGCGGGTTACATTTGCAAAGATATGTATTCCGTTGCTTCGGGCAAACCAAAAAAATGGTTTTAATAACACTAACCCGAATCGAGATCTGATCGGATTATGATAATCGATTCTCAAGACTGAGAATCGGAATCGAATCGATACCCAGCCCTAGGTGCCAGTCTATCTCAACACTGTGGTGTCCAGGGTCACAGAGACCTGTTGCTCTCCTTGGCCAAGCGTCAATAAATAATCAGAGGCTCCTAACCTCACCGTTGACCTTTGACTTCAGCAATTTCCCCACAACACAATTACATGAAGCCTGTTGGCAAAATAAATGTAATTAAAAAACAACATTTCTCATTTATACTTAATTGATTTACAGCACTATCATCACTTCCTGCCTCCATACAAACGAAAGTAAACCATGTTGCAGCTCCGGGCCTTGTGATGACGGAGGTACCTGCTGTTCAGTGACTCTGACCAAAGGTCCACGACCTCACGACGACCCCTGGAAAACCTGGAAAACCTTGAAAACCTGCCAGGTGCCTGTGTGTTGTTTACATGACACACAAAAGGGTAGCGTGTCCCAGTTTAAACCAGCAATTGGTGTTTACTCCCTCCACCTGCCACACTTAGCACGGTTTAACCCTCTCCCTGCTGAGTCTAGCACGGGTTAATTATTTAGCACGATAACAGTGGGTTAAAGGGGGGGTCCGTGTTAGCCGGTTAGCTCGCCTAATCTCCGCTCCTGGCGGTAAAGCGACCGTACGACGGAGGGACGAGCTGCTTACCTGTGATGTGGGAGGCAGAAACACGGATCACGATGAGGCGGTGCACCTGTCCGACATGTCCGACATGTCAACGGTCCGACCGTTAGCGCCGCTTTCTCACACACACACACAAACAAACACACCACCTTTGTGTTGTTGTTGTGTGTTTTAGGAGTCCCCCGGGAAATATTCCGTTTAGTTTGTCGTCTGGACTTTTCGGTATTTGACCTAAAAGGATGCGTGGACGCTTACCTGTCCGTGTGTGTGCGTGTCCGTGTGTGTGCGCGGCTAAACTGAACTGACGCCGGGCAGGTTGATGCGGGGAAAATGCTGCCTTCACTGCTGGCTCGGAAATTCCATTTGTCACGATATGTTTAACCGTGTGTGGTTTAACCGCTGAGTGCGCTGTTTCCGATTTAAATAAAGGTGGTCCTGAACGCATCATGTGCCAGTTGATGATGGTGGCCCAAAGCTGCAAAACAAAAACAAACAAACAAACAAAAACTGAAGAAAACTTTAATTTATTTGTGTTTTATTTTTGTTTAGCTGTTTTGTTACAACTTAAAAGGAATTTGACTCTGTGTAGTTGGCGCAGAATAAACATTTAAGTAAAAAATATAAAAAATATATAAGATTTTTTTTTTTAAACTATTAAAATATAAACAATATAAATATATGTATAATATATTCTAAAATTAAGTAAAAGTAAAAATTAAGTTTACACCTCTTGGTTAATAAAAAGTCAGTATGAACATGAACCAAACTACAAGTGTGAAAGAACCCTTGATCGACCAAATACAAGATCAACACAACACAAATACAACACAATGCAAACCAATATTACTTATTATGTAACAAGGCATGACTGTATTTATCTTCTCTGCAACTTCACCACGCAGGAGAGTTTGTATGACTTCTCTGCTACACACAGCCTGCATGAAAAAATAAATAAAAGGTTAATTAATGAGTGTAATGAAAGACATGTGGAAAGACTGG
Organism: Collichthys lucidus; assembly: GCA_004119915.2. NCBI lineage: Eukaryota > Metazoa > Chordata > Actinopteri > Sciaenidae > Collichthys > Collichthys lucidus. The sequence continues at coordinate 21,161,449 of CM014101.1, read as the reverse complement.
TTTCAGCTGTGGCTTTAGATAGGATAGAGGTCAGGTACGCACCTGTTTCTACTTCTCCGCCCTCATCTTGTTTGCAATAGATTTGTCCATTTTTGTGAGCTTGCCAGCGTACTCTGACGTCAGTGCGACTGTGCTCCTCCAGACGTGCCTGAAACTGAACGCAGAAAGTTTCAAACTACAGATTCATTGTCCTTGATTTCTTTTGTGTTTGTCTCTCTCTCACCTGCAGCAGCAGACGATGACCGTCTGTCAGAAGATTCAGATCCACCTCAGACCTCAGTCGCACTTTCACCACGACTCTCCTGATGTTCGGTTCTAAAACAAAAACATATTAATTAAGAGTTAGGGGCTTCTATTTACAGACGCACAACTGTGTTTTTATTGGTGCATAACCGCCTGAACATAGAAACAGTTGTGGTTTTGTCTTCTGCCATGTTGAACCGCCATGTTTCTACAGTAGCTTGGAACGGAAAAACTAAAAACCGTGTCCAGATTCTCATTCTGGAGTTTGCTGCACTGCTAGACTCACTTATCATCTAACTACCTGGGAATACCTGTTACCCGAGATGTTGCTAAATATAACAAGTAACTACATGTACATACATGCAGCTCAGCATTTTCCAATCACATTGTGCCCGTGGCATAAAACAGTGGAATATAGTAAAGAATAGTGGAGAGCCATAACTCTGGTGCCTTGCTACACTCTCGTAGTCAGATTTAACCAAATAAGACTTCACTGGTATGGCTCAATCAAAATACATGCAAAAAATAAAATAAAAGCACTGAGTCTCAGTTACTCCAGTGCTGAGGCTTTATTTGCATAAGTAATGTTTGTAAATGAAATAACAAAAGTGAATCTGATCTCTGCGGATGTGTCTGTAGTCTGTCGGGGGTTTTTTTTCAGCCAACAGAAGTAGTTTGTTATAATGTCAATAATATAAATGATCAAAATTACAGATAAAATATAACTTTTAGAAATCCCTACCTATGTATATATATATATATATATATATATATATATATATATATATATATATATATATATATATATATATATACATACATATACATATATATATATATGTGTGTGTGTGTGTGTGTGTGTGTGTGTGTGTATATATACATATAACATATATATGTGTATATATATACACACACACATATATGTGTGTGTGTGTGTGTATACATATATATACACATATAAATGTATATATATACATATATATGTATATATATGTATATATGTATATATACACACACACATACACAAGAAAACAATGAACTCTTCCCAGGTATTTTAGAAATTCCCATTAGCTTGCCTTGTTTACCTCAGTTAGAGAATTCCTACATATCCCAGAATGCATTTGGACTACCCCTTATAACAGGTGTGAACTTGATGGATGAGCAACAGGAATACATGGATGGAATCAGGACTGAGTAACTCACTGCCGTGACAGACAAATGGATAGCTGAGATCACAAGCTCTGTCGTCCCACTGATGCTGGAGGGACGTCCTGATCGCGGCGCAGTCCTCGACACTTCCGTTGTTATCGGGGTTATTTCTCTCCCAGTATCGGAAAGACGTGGTGCTTCTGTCGGACCACATCCAGTCCTCTTTAAACAGCCCCATCCAAAAAGTGGTGCGTTGGCCGTGTTCATAAAATTCCTCATTCTCAGACTTAGTTTTCGCACTGACCAAGTCCTTGTGATGCTGCCTGCAGAAGCTCTCCGCATCTCGCCATGACATAGGCGTGTTATAAAGGATGTACTTGCCCTCCTCCTCGTTATAGCTGTCAGCTGTAAGAAAACATTTGAATGATATCCATAAAGTTCATCCAGCAGGAATCTAAACACGAAATCTAAAAATAACCCAACAACTAATTTCCAAATTGGCCTGAACTATTCATGGTCCTAAGAGGATGAATCTTACTGTCATCGGTGACCCAGGACTTGTCCTATAGTTCCTCTGTTAGATGACAATATCCACTTGTACCTTACACCCTGTAATCGACAGATTAAAATGGTATTCGCTGAGCTCATTAATGCTCCCAAGAGGATAACCCCCATCTCTTTTGGACAATCGGAATATTAATTTAGCACACAAGAAGCTATATTTCAGGTTAAAGCACACTTAAGTTCATTTGTTGCACATATTCATGATCCCATGAGGACAAACCACTGTAATTTACACCTCTGCATCTGAGAGCCTCTAGCTGAGGTTCGTTAGGGTTTTATCTTGGCTCAGTGGAGAGGTGTGTGTCCCCGCAGAGGGTGGTTAATTGGGTGCGATCGTTCCTGGCTCATTGTGACGTTTTCGTTGTCCTTCTTGCTTCTTGTGTTATTTGTGTTAATCCCTTTGTTTTTTAGGGTCTTTAATTTAATTGTTACCTCCCTAAATTCCCTTAGACTAGGTCTTGCCCTGTCGGGTCGTAACAATTTTGGGGGCTCGTCCGATGCAGGATTCGAACCAGGGGCCATTTGCAGCGAGGACTACAGCCTCCACACACGGGGCGGCCGCTTAACCCACTGCGCCCCACACTACTGCCACTACGGCACATAACACATGTAAATTCACAAATGTGTGTATCAATAGTGTAAGACGGAGCAACAATCCTCAGTGTAACTTACATGCAGAGCACATAAATGGCAACGAGTCGCTACATTGTCTGGCCAACCAATGTATATTTGGTTTCATCACCACACAGGAGCCATAGTATTCAGGCGGAGGCCACGGGTAGACGTCAATTTCCCCAATTCCATCCGACCACACCCACCACTCGGTCCCTGATCTCTCCAGGCCGATCCAGATGCCGCTCACATCAGCGTCGCCGACCGTCTCTATCAGTTGCATGTTCTCCTCCATGTCGTCAACGGTGGCCAGGTCTACGTAGTTCTCTCTGCAGAAGCTCCGAGCTTCGCTCCATGTTCTTGGGGTGTTTAAAAAGTGGTACAGACGACGAGCTGCGGAGAAAAATACCATTTCTCAGATTTAATTAGTCTTAGTCTTTGTAGAGTTATGAAAGTTTGGGAGAAAATATAGACAAAGGGTATAATTTTATGTTTTCGTTAATTAAGACCATATTGTTTCCTCTCCAAATCGGGAACACGGCACTTTGTTTGACTGTTGCAGTGCATGTTTATCTACCTGTGGTGATGGTACCGTCCTCAGTCTTGATAACAGCCACCAAAACCATCAGGAAAATACCTGAAATTCAAGTATATCACAATGTATTTAATCCACCCAACACCATATACAGGGTTTCATGATCTGGTAGATGTTTTGCAGAATAGAATTATAAAATGTAAAATCCTCTGACTGTCCTAAAAACCTGTATTTCTTTATATTTTTATACCATCATGAAGTTTTTATCTTCAAAACATATTCCCACATTTTACCTCAGCTGGTGCACTTCTTTAAATGTAGTCTAACATAAAGTCAACTGAGACCTCATTTCAAACCAAGTTTCCAACTAAAATTTGGGTCACTGTCTATCTCAGTAAAATGAAAAGAATTTGGTTGGAAAAAAATGTGTCAACTCCTTTAATTATTCATTTAGAAATCTTAATGTGATCTCATTAAGTAGCAAGTGAATTAATTCAGATTAAACTGATGAAAAGTAGAAGTAGTTTCTATGTTTTATTTGTAGAGATTATTTCATCTTACCTGTAAAGAAGATTCTTTTGGGATCCATGGCTGAAAACGTTCTCTGTTTTTAATCACAAAGTTACAAAAGAGAAATTAAAAGTTAATTTCAGTATTCCGTCAACAAGTAACGAACATTATTTTAAAAGTTAGAAATGTACCTGATCTGACACGCTGCGTCCGCTCTAGTCCTGTACGGCTTTACTAATGTATCCCGTATACAAACCCACCAGGACATGTGATGTTGTAATCAACATGTATTTGAATATAAGTTTAAATCCCTCGTATCTGTAGCCAAATAAACCACCTCAGAGTTTAAGAAAATATTAGTGTACGTGCTTGTTGTTGCTTCTTTAGATTCTTTAGGCCTTCATGTCCGAGGTGTTTGCGGCGGCGTCTCTTTCTCGTGTATTTCAGGATACATACAGCCGTTTATAGATGCTGCAGCCCATCACCTGTAACAATAGGGCTCCTTTGTGGAGTGCAGTGTTGTTATAACAGGAGAGAACGCTACAGCATTCACTCTGACACAATGTTTAGTCAAGGTGGTCCATTTAAATCCAGTTTAATGAAGATGAAAAACCCATAAACATACAGACATATTATTTTAGTTTCTATGCAACACATACAAATACAAAGGAGCATCACACTTAGACAGAAGTGCGATATGGGATTAAAATGATAACACAATTCAACTCCAACAGTTGCATTGAAACAATACGGGCACCTCTGCTCGACAATTAGCGTCCTGTAATGAGAAAAAACAAACAGTTTTTCTTTAATTACTTGAATGATTAATTATTTATTACAAAAAAACACCTAAAATGATGAAAATAATTAGTTTCCATCTGATAAATAGTAGGTAGATTGGGTTTTGGTGGTGATTACAGTCATGGATATGTCAAAAATTAACAACTACAATGATTTTTGATTGCGTTAGTATTTTTCATGTAGTGTCAGATTCTCCCTCTGGACACAGAAATGCCTCATTGACTTCCATAAAAATTAACTTTTGATTTTTCCAGTATGTAAGGCCCAAGCTTAATTAAAGGGGAAACAGCAGTGCGGCTATCGAAACCTCTAAGGTCACATTATGTTTCCTGCAACAGTTAGGAGTGCTGATATCTCTGCTGTTCTCATATCAACGTTAAATTGATGGTAGTTGCCTCAATCCGGTGGTGGAACAATTTGTGTTGGCGCAGTAAAATATTTGATTATTTTTAAATTAAATGATCTTCTAGGGCTGGATCTCTGTCGTGCTGATGTTCGGTATAACTCCGCTCCCTCTGGTGTCGTATTGCTTCAGTAAAAACAACAATTTTCTGGCTCTCCGAGCAGTTGCCAGGCAACCAGGATCGCATCGATTAAACAAATGAGATTCGACATGTTAAACGGTGGAAGAAGATCCTTTTGTAGCAGTACCACAGTGTACAAATACTGTCATAAGCCCTGCAATACAAGCAGTATCAGCATTTAAAGTACTAAAAGTATTTAACAAGCAGAACGGCTAATTACCGTATAATATGTAGGAGGATTTACTTTTTGTTTCCCTCTGTTTCCAAAGACTGGAAACAGTCTTTCGCCTACGAGGTTTTCTTCTTGATTTGTGGGTCTTATCTGTCCTCTATCATTAAGAGCTGTCCGCCTTTTTAAGCTACACTCACCTGTCTTTTCTCGGTCACCTACACCTGCTCGTGACGTTGGACGGTTCGACCAGCTGACACTGAAATCAGTTACCCAGTGATGTATCATCAGCGTCTCCAACTGAAGGAAGACACCACACCAGTGTTACAAAGAATGCAGTGAGTTTGTTGGTTGTGGGTCAAACCTGCATCATACCTCACGTCTCATTTACCTTTTTCAGGAGCGCGTCACTGACTGTGGCGTCGGCGAGATCCACATCGCTGCTGAAAGTCATCCTGATTATCGTCTTCTTCACTCTGAGACCTGCGGCATCCCAACACAGACTCATACGTCACTGTGAAGCAGCTAAACCCAACAGATTAGTTGTTATTTAGTGTGAAACAATGATGCAGTTTTTGAAGATAGAAGATTTTAGAACATCTCGATTTTACAATTCTCTCACTGTGCAGCAACTTCTGCAGCCTGAGAGACGGATCTTTAAATACCAACGCAGGTACTTTCACCTTATCTCCATGTTCTTTGAATATGAAAATAACGCACATCAACCGTAACACGTCAGCAACAGATTTGTTTGGCCACATGTGGGAAACCAAGCTGTAAAACTCAACTTGGACACGTTATTGTCTAAGAAACTTTGTTGTGTTAAACTCATCAGCAATCAACGCATTTATTTGTAGCCCTGACTGCATCAGGGTGGGAATTGTCCAATATTCACTCTCTACTGAGAAACATCTGGCTCTTTAGCTGATTAAACCTGCTTCAAGTAGGGTCAATGCTTTAATACTGCTTCTCTGTTGGATGTCCAGAAAGTTTTTCCTTCAATGGGAATTTCAGTAACTCACCACCATGACAGACAAACGTGGCCTTGTCGTTGCAATTGGCTCCAACCCAGCGTCCATCCTGGGAGCCCGACACAGCAGCACAGTGTCCGTGAGTCTCTGTGCCGCTCAGCCAGTACCTGAAGGAGCCATCTCCTCCATCCGACCACACCCAGGCATCACTGAATAGACCGATCCATACTTTATGGAGCCGCCCCTCAGAGACCGCCGCCGCCGTTGTTTTGGCTAAACCGAAAATGTCTGAATTGTCCTCCTCTGTGTGCACATAGGCCAAGTCGGTGTGCCGACTTCTGCACAGCTCTTGACTGTTCACCCAGTTCATTCCACGTGAGTAGTACACATAAGTTTCTGTGCCATCCTGACGACCTAGACAGACAGACGGGGTAAGAAATAAACAGAGAATTTACATAATGCTTTAAGTTTACATTCTATTGTTTAGAGGGATATGGGGTGCCATTTGTAAAGCGTCTCGCTCTAAAAATAACAGCAACATTTTGTCACGTTTAGCTAAACACAATGTTTAAAAACTGGTTTGGATTTTTGAGAGTCACTTTTTTGCACATTTAGAAAAATATTTGTGAACTTGGAGATATTTTAAATATTTATATCCAAATGCTAAATCTAAATGCTAAATCTAAATCTAAATGTTAGTGACAGATCAGTCAAAGTGTTAGGTAGTTATTATCACGATAATCCATGTCCAAGAGTCCATTTCCCCGGATAAGATGGGTTTTATTCGTTATTTGCCACTATAAACACGCTCTGACCTCCTCGAGCTTTTATTTTGGCACTTCCGGCTACCGTCATTTGAATTTGCATTTCGGCTAAATATTTAGTTTCACCCAAAACATTTAGCTTCAACATTTAGATTTAGATTTAACATTTAGATATATATATTTAACATTTAGCTTCAACATTTAGATTTATATTTATATTTAACATTTAGATATATATTTAACATTTAGCTTCAACATTTAGACATATATTTAACATTTAGCTTCAACATTTCTATTTATATTTAACATTTAGATTTATATTTAACATTTATATTTAACATTTATATTTAGATTTAGCATTTAGATTTTACATATAACATTTGGATTTAAATATTTAATATCTCTAAGTTCACAAATATTGTTCTAAATGTGCAAAAAAGTTCAAACCAGTTTTTTAAACATTGTTTTTAGCTAAATGTGACAAAATGTTGCTGTTATTTTCAGAGCGAATTGCTTTACAAATGGCACCCCATAGAGGGACGTGTATGCAAACTTCCTCTTCCTCTTACATCTTACAACGGAAAACTCCCTTTTTTTTGTTTGAATCCCTTTTGTCTTGTTTCCCATAAAATGAATCAATATTTACTTAAAGGTCAGGAGTGATTTGATTTCATCTCTAGGTCGTTCAGTGGTGGTATGTTCCCTTGTTCAGTGGGTATGCTGTAATGGAAGTCCAACATCTTTGGGCTGTGACCAATGTAAAGAATGAACAGAGCATGACGCCCGTAGGTTTCCGCACATCTGCTATTAAAAGTTACTCACGTTCATAACACACAAACTCTTTTTCTTGTCCACATGGTATGTCGTTCCACAAGCCTGTCTCAGACATCTCTGCACACCATTCATCACCCAACTGGTTATTGGGTTCTTTATTTTTCCACATGGTGAAGTGCACACTGCCACTTCCGTCTGACCACATCCACCTACGAGTCTCTCCCCTCTGAAGCCCGATCCAGGTCTTTGTTGCATGACCGCCCAGCATGCTGACCAGCTTGTTCTTGCTGTGCTTGTTGTTCACGGCAGCCAGGTCGGTGTACTTTACTCTGCAGAAGCTCTGAGCCTCGTACCAGGTCAGGGAGGCGTTGATGAGGTGGTACTGCTGAGGTGCTTTGGACAGAAGTTTAGACATTTAGAAAATGCAAAGAAACTGCATCAACAAGAAGAAAAGACTGAGATTTTAATTGTAATTTGATAGAAATAACACCACCTAGTGGTGCACAAAAAGTCGTGGTGGATCTGTCGTACATCTAAATTAAATCTGCCACAATAAAGGAACACAAGGCTCCTCATGGTAATATTGACTCTATGGTTCAAACACTATTAACTCAAAAGATCTGAGTCGGCAGATCTGATATTAATAAACTAACCTAGCATCAAAAGCAATTACTTCTACGTTTGGAAAGCATCAGACATTATTAATCATAAAACAAAGAGTCTGAGACGTTTGTCCTGAAGAGGTACTTACTCGGCCGAGCAGTGGTCGTCTGAATCAAGAGGAGAATCCCTGAGTAAAAAGGACACCGTTTTATTTTAGAATTATCAAATGAGCATTTAATAAGGAGGACTGGATTCGAAGTATCAAAGTTAAGTTGAATTTATTATTCTTGTACAAGAAGGAGTGGTTACAGTTGGTTCTTATACTCTCTCTAATGGGCTGTGTCGAACACCTCCCCATAGATACGGATAGCATCATAAATCTTCTTAGTTTCCTTAATCAGGAGTCTTCTGTTTATACATTAACCTGAACACAGACATATTTTCATCTTTCAACAACCATCGAAGTCAACAGTCGAAAAACCTCCATAAGTTATTAATCATGCTTACCAATGAGGGAGAGAATGCTTTGTAAGCACATCATTAATCTGTGAGACAGAATAAGAAAAATCAGATTACATGAACCTGTGCAGAATCATTTCAATATTTATTATTATAGATTTTTCAACAGACCTCTTACCTCTCCTGTCGTTGATGCCAACTCTGTCGAGGCGTTCAGGCTGTGCGTTGTTTTGTGCGTTTCTGGAAACAGGTTTGTCAATTTTTCATGTTCGTTTCATGCAAAACTCGACAAGCAGTGAGAAGTTGAGAAGACACACGAGCAGATTTGGTTACCAGCCGTCCTTTGACATCACGTGGTTAACAAGCTCGTTTGGTTGCCCACCTTTTAGGAGTTGTGTTTTTCCAGCGCTGATGCTTTGCAAGTCTCACCTACGTATTCCTAAATTCTAAATAATATATCTAGAATATACCAGAGACAAATTACACTACAAATACGAATCTAGACTTTGTGTGTGAACAGTTTGTTAACAAAATTTTACTTAAAAGTTCTTAAAGACCCATTTTTTTATGTAAAATTTTATGTAAATGTAAAAAAAAAATTATGTAAAATTTTACAAGGTGTTCTGCTTACGGACAAGTCTGTCGCTC